>PVIY010009471.1:0-72556 GCA_004026745.1 Myrmecophaga tridactyla | reverse complement strand
GGAAGCAAAACACAGCTACATAGGGCAGGAAAGAGTACAGGAAAGAAGGATCTATGGAGAGAATGAGCGATGGAAATCTGCACATAAACCTCAATGTGTCTTTTCCTGACTACCAGCCTCCATAATCGTATGATAAATCTGTCATGATCCCAGGCAGGGAATGAATAACTACCAAGATTCTCTAATCTGAATAATCACAGAGCTCAGAAAATATCCTAGAAGACATTCAAGTTCATAGCCATCAGAGAGAAGACTCCTCATTGAACACCTAAGAGATAAAAGCAGAAAAATGTGACTCATACCAAAAGAAAATGAGTCAATGAAAACAGACCCAGAAATGTCACAGATGATGAATAAGAAAAATGAGAGATTAAAAAAAAAAGTAACTTCTATAGTGGAAAAAGTCAATATTAGAATTGAAATGATTTACTGGATGGTATTTAATAGTATATTAGGCTCTGCATAAAAATAATTCATCTTGAAGACTTAAAAATAGTACCTTTCCAAGTTGTAACAGAGGGAGGCTAAAAGTGACTGAAGAAAAAAGAAAGAAAGAAACAGTACTGCAGTAACATATGGGACAATATCAAAGGAAAAATCTGTGACTAATTCAACTATTAGGAGAAAGGGTAGGGTGGGGGACTGAAAATAGTTAAAGAAATAATGCTGGAAAATTCTCTCAGTTTATGAATCCTATACTCCAACATATTCAAGAATCTCAACAAGTTCCTGGCAAGATAAAACACATGAAAATCACAGCAAACCACACTAGGAAAAACAAAAACAGAAAAGACAACTTAGAGTTAGATAGCTAGTACAATAAAAAAAGTCATTAAAAAATGTTTTTTTCTGTAATCTTCTGTGATACAAAAATAGTGATAAAATGAAGGACAAATAATGCCATATTTTTTGGACTAACAGAAGTTGAGAGAATCTGTTGCTAGCATTAATCCGCTATAAACAATGTTAGAAATGATTCTTTAAGTGAATCTACATAAAGGAGAGTAAAGAATTAAAGCTGATAATCATGTGGTTAAATATATAAGATACTGTCCTCATATGAATCATTTATTTAAAAGAGAATTGACTGTTGAAATTAAATGTAACTATGGTGTGATGTAAGTTTATATCATTCAGGAACAAAATATATGACAGTAATAGCATAAAGGGTGGTAGGAGGGAAGTAGAAATTATATGGGTATAAGGTTTTTCAAATTTTATGTAAATTGTTATTATGTACTCAAAAGAGATTTCGATAAACCAAAGATGGATATTGTAAACACCAGAGAAACTAACAAAACAAGACAAAAAGGTATAGAAGATAAGCCAGTAGTGGAAAATAATTTTGAATATTAAGTTCTCATTCTACAGTACATTCTCACTTATCAAATATCCATGTCACATGGTTACTGATTTAGTAAGTCTCATTTTTTATAGTCAGAAATTTCAAAGCATGGAAATATTATAAAGCTTAATAAAATTTTTCCTATATGCTTTAATCTACATTTTTATTTTAAACATAATGAAATTAGTGAATTTAATAAAAATGCAACCATTTTAAGTGTATAGTTTGCTAAGTTTGAAAAGTGAATTCACTCATATAATCACCATCATAATCAAGATGTAGACCATTTTCATTACCCAAGAATGAATTCCTACTTTTCATGGTCCCAGACGCAAATAGAACTGCTTTCTGCCACAATTGATTAGATTCAGTATGCCCTTACAAAAGTTTGATAATTTATTCATTCATTTTCTGTATTGTTCCTTGATTTTCCTTTTCTTTGAACTCTGACCTTTGATCTCTATTTTTCTTTTCTTATACTTACTTTTGATTTTCCTTCCTACTTCTGCTTTCTTAAGATAAAAACTTAGATCATTGACTTGAAATCTTTCTAATATGAGAACTTTAATGTTATTCATTTCCCTCGAAGAACTGCTTTGGTTGCATCCCGCAAATTTTAATATACTTTGTTTTCCTTATCAGGGAATTCTTTATATTTTCCAATTTCTTTGTGATTTCTTCCTTGACTTGCAAAGTTCTTTACAAGTGGATTTTTTTTTTTTTAATTCCCAGTTGTTTGTGGCTTTTCCTGAAATCTTTCTGCTACTGATTTCAAATTTAGTTCTGCTGTGGTCAGGGCACCACTCTCAATTTTAAGATTACCGAGCATAGTTTTATGTCCCAGTTTATGGTCTATCGTAATTAATGTTTCTTCTGTACTTCAAGAGAATGTGCTTTTTGTTGTTGTTGGATCAAGTGTACTAAAATAGCAGTTAGATAAAGTCGGTTGATAATACTTTTTTAACTTTGTTATATCCTTATGGATTTTCTGTGTGTTATATCAATTACAGATAAGTAACTGGTAAGACATCCAACTGTATGTATTTGACTATTTCTCCTTTCAGGTCACTCAGTTTTTGCTTTCTTCCTTGATGTTCTGATATTATATGTATTCACATTTAGAATGGTACTGCTGATATATATTGATATGTCAAATACATTGGAATATGATATTCAATCTCAGGAACTTTATGTTCTACACATAGCTTTAGGAAAAAAAACTATTTTCTTATTAAAAGGCATCAATGCATATTAATGTTTAACTTCAATAACAGATGACATAGTGATTAATTCATAAATGGAATCTCAGTTTCCAAACCAAAATAATTTCATTCAGTAATCTGTTTTTTTTTTTTAATTTGCATATGGGCAGGAGGCACCAGGGATCGAACTCCAGACCTCCAACACGGCAGGTCAGAGCTCTGCCTGCTGAGCCACAGCAGCCACCCTCAATAATCTCTTAACAATTTAGTTACTCCAATGAATAGATTTTATTTCCAATGCCCTTTTCTAGGCATCTAGACATTTTAGCCCGATTTTTTGCCTTCAAGAAGCTAATAGTCTAACAAAGGAAGCAACATATTTAAATAAATGCATGATTAACAAAATGGAGGAAATTAAGCAAATATATATATGGCCCATACAGTTTAAAGTTACTTGAATTATAATTAAATCAAACTGACATTTTGCCTCTTTCATCACACTAGCCACTTTTCAACTGCTCAATAACTACATGTGGCCTAAGGCTACCATGTTCGTCAGTACAGATTATAGAAAATTATCATCCCTGTAGAAAATTTTATTTAGGAGCAGTAGTCTACACATAAGGCACATTTCACCAATGATATCAATGCAATAAAGTACAAATTATATGTGTGAAGTAGCAAATAATTTGGCTCCATTATAGTGAAACACTTGAGAAGATGAGTAAAATAGAAGATTGAAAAACACAGAGAGGCCCAGCAAATTAGCTGGGTTTCTACTACAGTAATACTTGTTGGGGCCCAGGCCACATCACAGTAAACTTGAAGCAGCCTCTGACTTCTGGCAAAGCCACGTCAGAATGACCTTGGAGGCACGGCCCCTTGGTCTCCTGTGGAATGAGGTCCGGCCTGTATGCACCTTATCTAATCCGGCCTTGCTGTGAAAAAGTTCTGCCTCTGCAGTTTCAGGCAGGTTAGTCAATGCTCACTCTGCTCTCAAGGATGCTGACTCTAGAGCCCAAAGAAAGTATTCTGATGAGTAATAAACGGTTCCTGGGACAGGAATTGTGAACCAAACTTTGTAGCTTTGCAGCCATGACAGATATTAAAAAATAATCTTGCTTTGTTTATACTCCCTAAAGCAGTTCCTGTGTAAGAGCACAATAAATATCTGGATGTCAGTTTATTCAGCACTCTTGCTCCTGATGAGCTCGAGTCCCCCAACCCCACTTAACTAACTTCTTGTGTCTGTCGTTTCTTAATCCTGCATGGCACCCCATCTTCTCCCCTGGTCTCCAGGGAGATCCTGACAAATACTGAACTCTGAAACATGAGTGACTTACAAAAAATGAAATTTTTTTCTCATGGTTGGCTAGAGCAGCTCTGCTTCAGAGTGCTAATTGGGATCACTTCTGCTAGACACATCTGTCTTTCTGTGACCAGTGATTACCTGGGCATGCTTTGTCAATTGGCAGAAGCACAAAACCCAGGTCAAATTCATGTCAAATTAATCAAAGTCTCTGCCCACGTGACCCTCATTAACATTCCATCGGCTAAAGCAAATCACGTGGCCAAGTCCAAAGTCAATGGGAAAGGGTTGTACACTCTAATTCTATCACAAAAGGTAGCACAGCCACATGCCCCTAGTGTGTAATTAGATTAATGACAGGCAGGGAAGAACTGAGAACAATAATACAATCTACCAGCTGCACAATGAAAGATTATAAAAGTCAATCTGAGGAGTCAACGTCTGATATTTTGAACAGTAATTAGATTTTGTTAGCATGAAAAAGGGTGGGTCAAGGGGTTTCCATTCTAAGATGGAGTTAGTAGGTGGATGGCAGCAGAACATCAATAAAAGTCATACAAATGAAGGCTTGGAAATTAACAAATCATACTTCTGCTGGTACAAAACGATGCACAGACCATGCATGCATTCAATATATTTTATTGGAATATTTGTCAATCCGCTAGCACTTTATAAAGCACTATGGCTTGTTGTTTTATTTTTCTTGAAAATAATAAGGTATAAAAATATGCATGTCTAGGAAGCTCTCTGTTACCTCAACTCTATACATATACATACTTACACTAAGAAAAAAAAAATTCTCACAGGCAAGTCATCTTACAAAAGAGCAAAGGGCCAATAGAAATCATATGAATTTAAGAGCACAGTAAAGATTCGCATAAGTGGTTGCTTTTCTAAATATCTCAACATTTTGAAATATTTTTATTAGGCCTACAAATATTTGGTGTGGATTTCTGTCTCATGTGATTGAACAGAAGAACCAAGGGCTTTGACTTTTCTTTGTTGTTTTACTAAAAAGAAAAAAGAAAAGACAAAAGGTAACAAAAGAACATCACATATCTTCAGGATACAATACATTGAACTTATTAATTTGAGTTTTGGAAAGTCTATTTTTCCATAAGCAATACAGTTCTAAATTTCCAAATATTAATTATCAAAGAAGCAAGATTTGGATTATGTTTCCAAAAGTTGTTGCGTTTTGTAACATTTTCTCTAGTTTTAAACTACTTTATGCCCCTTGGGGAAAAAAAAAGTCTCTGTGCAATAAGATAAACTGCTGGAGTTTGGCCTTTAATTATTATGAGCTTCCTAAAGAATGGCTACGGCCTAGGAAAGAGATGTAAATTTCAGAATTACAATTATAATCTGGACAAAATAGAGCAAAAGGTAGGTTTAGTAAACACTGGCTTAAATTACCAACACCTATAATAATTACTTCCCTATCAGCTGGCTCTGCCTCATTTCCCCCAATGTCTGCTGTGATTTTCAATGACTAAAAACAGAATAAACCTGGGAAATAGATAACAAACAAGTGATACAGATGGTGCTGAGGTAATGGAAGGAATGATTCGATAGTGGATCCAGGGAAGATAGCTACTGCATGGCTGAGAGGTTTTATTTGTACATAAGGGTGCCCACTCTACAGAGCAGAAAGAGGTTTTATTAAGATAAAAAGAGGGAGAGTGGAAAAACAGATTCTAAGCTCAAGGCAGGGAATGATTGTCAAATCGCACCACGCAGATTCCGAAGAAGCTGATTTTTCTACCACACTCAGGAAGCTGTAGACAAACTATAGCCACAGATGTTCATTCCAGAACTTCATGCCTCCACTGTGGCCAGGAAGGTGTTGATTTGGGAAGCCACCTGCCAAATCGGGTAGTTCATGCCAGAACTATCAAGGCTAAAACAATGTTGCCTTGGCCACATTTCAGGCCAACAAAATGAAGCCACTTGCTCTGCCTCACTCCTATGTAGTTTTCAATTCCAAATTATAGACTTGGGCTTGTGCTTCCCAAAACAAATCAGGAAGCCTGTCTGCAAAAGAAACACCAGGAATCCTAACTGCAGTTTTTTAGAATTTTCTATTGAATAAGAAACCCTAAAGACTGCTTGAATTCAATGTTTAGTGAGTCAATTCAAAGACATTATGGGTGTCACTAAGGAATTCAGACAATGAAAGTTAAATTTGCAGAACTATTAACATCAATTTGTATAGATTCCTTAGGGCAGGCTAGAACGCCCTAAGCTAAAATGTATTTCAACAGGACAGAGGCTCATTTATTGATGATACAACAGACATGCAAAGTTAAATTTGCAACAGGCATTATGGACCATGTGGCCACTGCCTCTGGTATAGATCTCAACATTTAACTGTTCTCTCTCTATATATAGATATATATGTTTTACTCTGTTATGTTAAAGATCTATGAGACAGATCTAGAAGTGTACGGTTCAGTTTTGTTCACAAAATATTGGCTAGGATCACTGATGTTGCCCCACTTAACTGTATGAGAGAATGGAAATGTGACTCAACTTTGTATGCAGGAAGAAAAGCAAATGTATTTTGGTGAAAAGTGGGCAATCTGACAACATGTAAAAGAATAGTTGTGTGGTTGCTCCTATCAGAGGCATTTATCATGAGCTGGAGTATATAGCTTGGGAAAGACTGGAAATCCAAGCATAATAAGTTGATAACATATGATGATAAGTGAATTTTACAGGTGAGCCAAACAAAGAACAGAGCTTCAGATGGGTGCTGCTGTCAGTTACATTACGGAGCATGGAAATTCACGGAAACTACTAAAGACTAATCGCCATATATGGAATTAAATAACCCGGATATTGTTGCTGGGTGTTGTTAAGCAATAAAATTTAGAACCTGCTAAGTGTTCTGTTTGAGTTGAAGGATCATTTTCAGATGATTCTGGTTGTGTTGACTCTTTACTGATTGAAAGGACCTAAGAGGGAAGAGGTTTCTACATGAACAGCCAGAGAAATGACAGGCAGGTGCCATTGGTAGCAAGAACGGAGACCACTAGGAGATGACAATTTTGCAAAAGAATTTTCCTTTTAAATGTCAGTTCATTCTGATTTTCTTTGAAATGGATCTATTTGCTACTCAGTCTATTCTTTGAACTCCTAAAATACTTATAATCTTTGGTTTATAAGGTCATGTTTACTCTTCATGGCTTAGGATGGGTCCCATTTTCACTTGAATTTGAATGAGAAGAAGAACATCTAAATAGTCAAAAATCAGCAAGCACATTGTACTGCTGCAAATACCTTGAAATTACCTGACAGCCCAATATGGAATTTTGTGCCCCTGGGAAGTAATTAATACATATTTACTTAGTTAATAAATGAATAAACTCTGGACAATGACTTGAAGAAATAACCTATCTTTCAGACTTCTTATATAACAATATAACAATCAATAAAATACAAATAAATGTTCATTTGATCCCGTTTCAACATGACACATTTATGTGATGAATGTTGGATGGGATACCTGATTTTTTTTGCTGTATGTTGAATTAACTTACCAGTTAGAAGGGGGTTCAGGGACGGTTCAGTGGTAGAATTCTTGCCTGCCATGTGGGAGACCCAGGTTCAATTCCCAGTCCATGTACTTCCCCAGAAACAAACAAGTGAAAAAAAAATGCAATAGACAAACAAAAGTTCAACTAATGGTGCTATAATAATGGGATACTCACATGGAAAAATAATGAAATTTGACTGACCCATAGAGCATACAAAAAACAAAACACCACCACCAAAAAATTACCAATTAGAACTCAAAGTATGCTTGGTTTGGTTTTTATGTCTGAGAATACGTTATTCAAAGAGGTGTATAGGAAAGTATGAATAACTCTTGGATACATTATATTTATTTTAAAATGTTATTCCAAATTGGATAACAAAATATACAAAAAATGTTTAACTTCACAAAAACAAAAGTTTGCAAAATCTTCAAGAAAATAAAGTTAATTCTTGTCAAAATACTGAAATGAAGATGTCTAGGGGAAATCAACTAAATCATTGAAAATAAAATTAGAGCTGTATAGTGCTCAGGATATTTTTTATGAATTTCACTACAAAAATCATGCATGAAGTGGTTTTGATTAGTGCTTTATATATGATATTACTAAAGATCTCTGATATGGCAAGGAATTTATTTAAATGAATGATAGAGAGCCAACAAATGTAATAAGCAATTAATTCCCATATTAGAAGTAGAGAAATTTTGAACAGTTCTAATATACCAGGAAAATCTGTAGCCTACCTACCATTTCCATATATAAACTATTTTTTATATAATTTCTAATTTAATAAATGGCCAAAAGTGCCATTAAATTGAATAAGTCTACTCTGGGGCATGATTCAATCCCCAATGCTATATTTTCAGTTTGCATTCCATATATATATGTGTGTGTGTGTATGTGTACAGCCATATGTGTGTATGTACCAAAAATATGGTCTTTTGCCATTTGGTTTCATTATTTTTGCATTTAGTAAGGTTTCTAATTTGTTCTAGTAATAAATTGTGTGATTTATCCTATAGGCATTTAAATGCAAGGGAATTTATTCAGAACAAGAAAGAGCCAAAATTGTTAATGTGCATGTTTGGATTGTTGGGAGGAGAAACTAAAGGGAAACTTGGGAGACCCTGGTAGTGGGAAGGCCTGTGAGACTTTTGCTGTATTTATGATGTGTTAAGGATTTTGAAAGTAGAATATTAGCAAAGATTATACAGTACACATGCATATATGTAAGGAACTCTGATTAAAGAAATAATCACCTATGGTGGCTGTGGATTTGAAAGGTTTAAAGGAAAACTTCATTATGAAATGAGCTTGTGATTTAAGCATTAAGGAGCATGTATATTCTAGGTAGGGGACATGGTTTGGTAATGGGAAGACAATGCTATTCATTAAATGGACAGTAGCCAGTGGGATGTGTTAAAAGTCATGGAAAGCAAGGATAAATATGTAAATAAGGAACATTTTTAAGTTCATGAATTTGTATTTGACTTGGTAAATAATCGGGAAGAACTATAAATCTTCACATACTAGAATGATACATGAATATTAATACCTTATTAAGATTAATTCAGCAGATAAATGTAAATTTGTGGGTAAAACAGTTTATTTAAGAGATTTGAAGTCTCAGTTGCAAAATAGATCTATTCATATTTTACCTATTTTTCCTTTTATAATTTTCAACAAGAATGATATTAACTTGACATCATTGTACATCATATATAAAGCCTTCATTCCTATCTCAAGAATCTTAAATCTAGAAATTGTAGTGGCTATTCGGTTATCAGATTTTCTGATAATCTCTTCAAAAATGAGATAAATGAAGTATAAGAAAGAGAGAGATCATTTGAAAGATTTTGTTCTTTTAATTTGAATCATGCATTTTTGCCATGTGCCAGAAACTTACCTTGTTGTATGTAGAATAATTAATAAAGTTTCCTATAAAATAAAATAACCATTATGGTACCCCACTTTGTGGAAATGTTGGTTTCCAGTTATTACATTTTTCTCTTTGAGAACAGAACAACAGATCTTCAAACAACAACAATAATGAATTTTGCTAACTGGTTTCTGCCTGCTTTATTTCAAAATTCTTCTTGATTACACAGAGTTCTTAGGATGAGCCATCTGGCAATTTCTCTGAATTTCTCACTGGGATGATGGCAGAAAATAAAGAACAGAGCCAATTCTCAGAGAACACAAAGGAAGAGTGTCTAGAATGCCAAGGCAGATTTTGACACCAATGCCAAGAATCTCTGCATAGATGCCAGGTCAGATATTACCAGTGAAATCTGATTTAACTATCCAGGAATATTTGACATGGAGTCATGCTCTTGTTAACTGAAATTTGTGATCCACTGTCGTCTGTAGATTTTAAGAGACATAGCTCCACCATATATTGATATTACTCCATATAATTACACTTGTAATGAGCTCCTTTTAAGAAATAACAGGTTGACTGATTTTACCAATCTAGTATGAGTTTAAAAAGCATAACACTAGGGCAATATATGAATAGAAATGAAATGATTTCTTTTACAAACAGGAAAGCAACTTTTTCATTTCAGATGGATTTCAGAAAAATTTGATAATGAAATTAAAATAGGGTTCTTTTAAACATTAAAAATTTAAACACAATTCATATCCATAAGTCCCTTGATAATCAATATAAATAATCCACTTTAATATTCCATTATAATGTTGTATTAAAAAGTGGATAGCAGTTATGTGTCTTTTTGAATAATTCAACCCTGGGAGTTTTATTCTCTCCTCTTTCAACAGGTATTTATTAATACTACATTTAGTAATATAGGTCACTACTATAGCAAAATTAATATTTGTAATAACTTTCTACTTGATATTTTGAGAATGTACAGTTTTGATAGTTAATCAAATGGTATTTAAGATAGTGTTTCATATTTAGGTTAAGAAATTCTGATATCTGTATCTGTAGATTTTTTCCTTCCTTGCTTTAATTTTAAATTGGTTTATGAAACATATTGTACAAACAGGCTTTACTATGATTATTTAGATATTTTATTTAAATATGCATAAGGATAAGCTAAGATGTCCATTTTTGTGGGTCTAAGTATATTGTTTGCTTTCTTAAATGGCAATATTTTTAAAAATGTAAATATAAACACACAGATACATGCACCATGTATAATCCTGGGGAAATCTGAATAAGATCGGCAGCTTGTAACAGTTTCAGTTCCCTGGTTATGTTATCGTATTAAAGTTTTTCAAGATGGTACTATTGAGAGAAACTGGGTAAAAGGTCCATGGGATCTCTGTGTATTATTTCCTATAACTGCATGTGAATCTACAAGTATCTCAAAATAAAAAGTTTAATTAAAAAAAAATACTGCTAGGTAATAGGGACTATGCTTGTTTGAATCTGTTGTGTACCCCAGAAAAGACATGTCCTTTAATCCTTATTCAATATTGATGGGTAGGATTTTTTATTATTTCCATGAAGATATGACCCACCCAATTATGGGTGGTAACTTTTGATTAGGTGGTTTCCACAAAGATGTGTCTCCACCCATTCACAGTGGGGTTGCTTACTGGAGCCCTTTAAGAGGGCACCATTTTGGAAAGAGCTTAAGAGCCATAAGAGCCGCCAGAAATGACAGAGCCCTGGGAAAGCCATTGAAGAGAAAGCTCACCATGTGTGTGCCTTTCCAGCTGAAAGAGAAACCCTGAACATCATTGGTCTCCTTGAACTAAGATATTTTTCCCTGGATGCCTTAGGTTGGACATTTCTATAACCTTGTTTTAGTTTGGATATATTCATGGCCTTCGAACTATACACTAGCAACTTAAAATTCCCCTTTTTAAGAAGTGTTCTATTTTTGGTGTATTGCATTCCAGCAGCTTGTAAACTAGGACAGGGACCAATTAATAAAATATAATTCCAACCCTGGGAAAAGCTTGTAAGACAGAAATGTAAATAAAATCAAACAAATAGTAGACCCATCCCATCTTTGGGGGAAAATCTATGTAAAACAGTATGATTTTCTTCAGACCTGATTAGGTATGACTTTAAGCAGGTACTCTTCATTTATCAAAATCCTTGAGATTCTTAAAGACACACATTAATACATTCTATCAGATTTGAAGCTCTTTGAGACAGCCATTATATGCTAGAGTTCATACTCAATTAATGATTCTTTAAAAATAGTAATGAATGAAAACAGCCTTTTGGATGAATCATTTTTCCTTTTTGTGAAATTATGGATTTCTGTGTCATGACAGTTTGGGGAGAGCTAAGAGTAATAGCCCAATCTTCAATATCCAACTTCTTGATAATTTCACTTGACTTTCCTATTTTAAGACTAAATGTTCTAATCTTTCCTTCTCATATGCTCCATTCCTTCAAATTAAACCAGCTATTCAACAATTTTTGATACCTCTCTCACCTTATTTCTACAGATCCAGCTCATTCTTCTACCTTTCCATTCTTTCAGTCATTCATGTCAATCAAGTAGTCAATTATTCAATTACTCAACAAATATTTTTTCAAGTACTTACCATGGGTCAGGATTTTTTTTTTTTTTTTTTTTTTTTGCATGGGCAGGCACTGGGAATTGAACCCAGGTCTCTGGCATGGCAGGTGAGAATTCTGCCTGCTGAGCCACTGTGGCCCGTCCATGTGCCAGGAATTGTAATGACCACTGGAGATATAACTGTGAGCAAAAATAGCATTTCTAACAATCAAGAGCTTGCAATTAATTGAAACCACAGATAAAATAAATAAAAGGGGAATCAAACAAAATGAATCAATGAATACAATAATAAAAATGGTATGAGGGCAGAAAGCAATTTGCTGAGGTACAAGATAACAGGAGTAGATAATAGAATGTACAAGAAAGTTTTGTTCATTCTGTTGTTGAGTTTATCTCTACCCTGTCCATGCAAGCCTAGCCTACCATTAGCTCTACTGTATACCACTCTATCAACCTTCTCACCAGTCCATTCTCTTCCATTATTATTCTGAAACTCATTTTCCACACAGCAGTCAGCATACTTTTAAAACATAGATCAGGAAATGTGACTTCCCCAGAGAAAACTTTTCATTGGCACATGGCATCAAATCACAGTGCCTTTGTATGGCCTAAAAATTAATCCCTACTGCTATCTCTAGGTTAATTTTTTGCCATTCTTCCTAGGTCACCAGGCTTCCACCACACCAACTCCTTTCAGTCGTACTCTGTGTACTCTTCTGCCTTCTGAGCTTCTGACTTGCTTTGCCCCCAATTAGACAAGTCATTTCTCAACCCAATTCTCCATTTCCCTTTTCATACTTTTTTTTTATATCTGACTCTTTACATGGCTGGCTGATCCTTCTCATCTCCTGGTCTCACCAGGCTTCCAATATAAATAAGTTTCTTTGCCCCTAAGCATTAGTTTCTCCATAATATATGTTTATTCTTTCATTAGGATTCTGCAGTGGATTTGTTTGATGACCATCTTTCCCCACTACACAGTAAATCCTAAAAATATAGGATTTCTCTTTTTAACATTTGCTGTGTCCTCTGGCAAAGTACATGACATTGAATAAGTACTTGTACATATTTACTAACATAAATGAATAAAGTCATTTAGGAATATTGGAATACATTAGAACATGCATTGTATGATTAAAGGAAGTCAGCAAATATATATGTATATATATTATTTCTTGATAATTTCCCAATATAAGAATTTAATCAAAATGTGCTTTCAGAAAATAAAGAGAATCAGATGGCAAATTTAGGATATAACAATTAAAAAATCCAAATGAGATATAATAGGTAGAGCTTCCAGATTACTTAGAATAAAAACACCATGGCATATATTAAAATGTACAATAAAATATATTTGTTCAAATACGTTTGTTAAAAAAGATATGTTGGAAATAAACAGCCTTATGAGTTCAGGAAAATATGCTTGCACAAAACAAATAACAGTATCAAAGTGACAAGGGTATTAAGAAAATAAGGACTGTTTTATACCACTTTGAGTACAGAAGATACAACAGAAAAAAAAAAGGGCTTGGATTGAAAAAAAATGTTCAGATCACAAGAATCGCATTATTTGCACACAAGAGGAAACAAACCAACTAGCAGTAGTGTTGTCATCAACAACAGGTCAGGTACCATATTTGAGCGAATGAATTAACTTGGCTATGGAGGCAGCCAGCACTATAGGGCCATCCAGGTGGTGTGCAGCCTTCTAGGGTGATGCTAAAATAGAACTATGGAGTTTGGAGGTCTTGGATGGAGTCAGCAGGGCAAGAAAAGACAGGATACGTTGGAAAATTTCTAAAACTAGTGAGCAAAACTTAAATTTTTAAGAACTTCTGGGGGTTCACAGACCTTTGCTTCTCTCACATTTTTCCCCAGAAATATTAACCAATTTTTGTTTTTCTTTCTACATTTTAAGTATTGCTGTTATGATTGCTTCATGGGCTAGAAAATAGGAAAATTCACCTTATTTGCTGTGCTTGTGAGCTGAATTAGTAGTATTGCAGGCCTCAAACTACTATTGAAATCACAGCCCCTCACTTTATACTTTATGGTTGTCAAAGGCCATAGGGGTATTGTCAACTACCTGTCTGAAACTGGCTTAAATAGCACAGTTATTTTGTTACAGTATAAAAAGATCAGAATAGATCAGGTTCCAGGTTAGGTATGGCCATTAATTGATAATATCATTACTGTCATCTTTTTACTTTCCATTTCTCATCTTTATCATCTGTGGGGTTGTGGGGGTCCACCCCTTAAGATCTCAAGAGGCTGTAGCAGTTTCTGAAGTTATATTAGTATATAACAAATCCAGAGAAGACTATTTGTTATACTGTATCATTTTTTGAATGAATGTACTGTTTCAGGAAACCCTTCATTAGATTTACCTTTACTGCATTCACATTCCAAAATTTATAATTTAGGTTGATATGGATGTTTTAGGTTCAATCATTTTGACTGACTCAGAGATAGACTAGCTAAGAATTTCCATAACACACTTTAAGAGAGAATTCATGGCCTGGGTTTAATACACTCCATGTTTAAAAATCAGAGGGGATGGTTGCATTTGGATAAAATCGGTGCCTATTAATTAGAGGGTACACCAGCCCACTTTCTCAAAACGGGGGAAGCATCAGAAAGAAATGGTCCAATAGCTCTTTCTTTTAGTTACTGATTAAGCACCTAGAGACAGTGAGAGACTGGATTAAAACAAAGTCTAACATGGCTCAGGAAGTATTTTATCTACTCCAATGTAGGCTCTATTGGATCAGAGATAAAGAAGCATGAGTTCTGGATCAGAAGCAACAGAGATCCATATAATTATCACTGATGGGAAATGAGAGAAGAAAAAAAAAAACAAAAACATGTTCCATGACTTTTAGGAGAATTTGGCTAAAGTTTTAACATTTGGTGCTATGTGTGAAAATCTCTTAGAGGATTAATTGCATAGTTGGAAAAAGTCAGGAATTTTGGCAGACCCATGCAAAGCTGGAAAGAATATTGATTGCTATTATTATTAAAATATTCTACCTCTCATGATTTTTGGCCTGGGAAAATATGAGCTACATAGGACAATTACTGAAAATGGTTTTTTTATAGGAAGGAAAATGAAATTGTTTTTGGAAATATTAAGCTTTTATTCACAGTAAAGCATCAACTCAGTAGCCACAATTTATGGCATTGCGTTGCCTAACTTATTTTAGAAGTATATTTATAGATAACATGAAAACAGAATTTTCCTTTCAAAATATGAAAGAAATTCCCACAACTCAAATAAAACACATACACACACACACACACACACAGTATGTTTACAGGTAGAAACTTAATGGTTACCATAGGGTATACTAAAATTTTTATTTCTCCCTGTAGTATATTACTTCATTTTTTTTTTTACAAAATGGATTTATCTGTTTATTAGGCATAACTTAGTTGATTATACTGCATATTACTGTATAATAGGCTTTTCTTCATGAACATCTAAAATTTATTAAAATACACATGTATATATTTTTAAATGTTTATGTTTACTGATTTCAGAATCATACTTTCTTAATAGAATGAGGATTTCATTTCTTCAAACTGTTAGAGCTGGCTTCAGTGGCTCTTTGAAGGATTGGGGTAAGTTTTCTTGTAGGAGAGTCCACTTTATCTGATTCCCTGAAAAGTGTGCTTTAACTTGGGAATTATTTCACGCTGTCTCCTTTTCTTCTTATACCTTGTCTGCCACTCCTCGATGGGCTAGTTCCCCAGTTACTCGTACATTAACCAATGCTGAAGGCTTGAAAAGGAGAAAATGAAAGATGACGATTTTTTTATTAATGCACTTTGGTTGTTTTCTCTTCTTTTCTCTTGCACCCTTGAATCGATTATGCAAACTGCTACCCCAACAGTCCTTAAACTCTATCAGCTCACCAAATCTTGATACTCTCCAATTGTCTTTCTTATATCTTATACTTGTATCAGCTTCTGGGCCATTATTTTAATGTGTCAGGCATGTTGCTGTCTTAGGGCCTTTGAATTTACTATTCTTCTGTCTTCTTAGATCCATTTGACCCCAGTTCATGATTCTGTCCAACTGTCCCTCCACAAAGAGAACTCTCTGACCATCGATGTAAAATAACAGCCTCTGCCATTATTTTCCCACTTATTCACCTTTATTATTATTGTCTTAGTTTTTACCTGGCATTATATTTGTAAAATTATCTCTTTATGTTTCTCTTTCCAATTAGAAGATAGGTTCTATAATATCAGGGATTTCTATATGTTTAAATACAATTCTGTATGTGCCAAGATTAAAATACCCAACATACAGAACATATCTGGGAAGATATGTCTAGACAAAATGGGTAATAGGCTCTGTTCTGAGTTTTAAAACTGGTTAGTGAGGGCAATTGGTAGAAACAGAGATTATAAAGATAGAGACATATAAGAAAGAGCTTTTATTTTGTAGTAAAAAGTTTGAACTTTACCTTAGGTATTCTCTACTATTCAGCATCAACCCATGATCTGGATTGAGACAATTTTGAATTAAAACCCCAAAAAGAATAAAATGTATAGTGGTTGGGATCGTGCGGTATGTATCCACTGAAGAGAAACATTAGGAAGTTAGTGGTCATATATAAATTGTTCTCAACTCTACCAGACTGAATGCACCTTAGGTCAAAATAAAACGTAAACACAATAAAACCTACCGACATATGTGATTTTAGGAAAATCAATATAATGCCCGAACTGTAAGATAAATTAGAAAGGGAGAAAAACAATTTATAAAGAGGATTTGTTTTCCATGTGTAATTACTGGACAAGACTACAGTAGAAATTATGATAAAGATCACAATGTTTGCATTTAGAGGATGAATTACTGCTTCTGCAATGACTATGAATCCACTCTTACAGAGATGTGCTCTAAGGGTGACCAAAATAACAAGCATAGCATTGAGAGTTATTAAAAGATTTTACTAACTGGTGAATACTTCTCAATGTTCTAAATGAAAAAAACAAACACATTTTTCTCTCAATTGACATGGTGTTTGCACCCTAAGGAAGTTTAGAATGCCTTAAATCATCCACACACGTTTTTGGTTTACATGTAAGATGAAGTTATTTATCAGATAATTATAAAGAAGTGTTTCACCTACATGATATTCTAAAATCAAGCAAGACCCAGATGATGTTTAATTGCATAGACCTGTCACAGGCACTACAGGAAAACATTATCCCTGGCCCGCATCCACTGCATTTCAGTAGCAGTCATTAATCATTGTTAAAACCTATAAGGTCTTTAGAGGTTTGCAAAATGCCTCCTGTGAACTGTGGAAATGCCACCCCACTCTACCCTAGCAACTGAAAAACTGCTTCAGTACAGCCGCTATAGTATCCAAAGGAATTTTAAATTTTAGGCCACAGCAGTCTCTTGAAAAATTAATTTTTAGCAGTTTTAAGCCTGTAACTATAATTATTACATGTACTCATCTGCATCCCTTCATTCATTTACTAAATGCTTATTGAGTACAAGCTAATCTTAGTCCATAGGATTACAAAAAGGACCAAATTAAAAAAAAAAAGCAATAACAAAAAAAGTGTTTCTCTTAATGGATATTGCAGTCTAGTAGAATATAGAGGTTCTTGGCCTATGACTTTAATTAGACTCTCCTAACACTTCTGCCATTAAAGTTAATAAGCAGTGATTAATCAATATATTAATTGATCAATCTGACCTTTAGGCCCACCACCAAACACCCAATACCATCATGAAATAAAGTCAATAGTGCAGTAATTATTGCTTTTGTAATACAGACCAGTAAAGTAGAAGGATGGTTTTTTAAGTGAGGTATATTGAAGTATCATTTATACCCAGTAAAATTCATTATTAAAGCATACAGTACTATGAATGTACTTTGACTTTACAGTAAAAGTCATACAGTACTTTGACTTTAAACCCAAAGCAAGATGCACAAAAGGAAAGACTGACATACTGGACTTGATCAAAATTTAAAATGCTTGCTCTCTGGAAAGGATGAAAAGAAAAGCTTTAGGCCATGAGAAAATGCTTAAAAATCACATCTCTGACTAAGGACTTGTATCCAGAAGGTATTGAAGAAAAGCCTCGCTAATCAATAGTAAGAAAACAAATACTACAATTAGAATATGGGCAGAAGGCATGAACAGTCATTTTATCATGGAGAATATAAATAAGGACAAGAAAAGATGTTCACCATTATTAGCCGGTAGAGGAATGAAAATTAAAATCACAAATAGTTATTACTATCAGCTTATGTATAGATATGGTAAATTGCTGCTTCCCTAGTCCTTACACTCTTGAATTCCTGAAATGTATTTTCCACACTTTTTCTTTTACTTTCACTTTTCCAATAGCTCCTTCCCATCCTCCATCTCAAGGCCTTTGCTGACCATTTTTCTCATGTTTATGGCATGTGTGTGTATAGCATTTTAAAATGTAAAGTTCAGTGCCACTTATTATATTCACAATGCTGTGCAACCACCCTCTTTATCAAGTTCCAAACTGTCTCATCAATCCGAAGGAAAACCCCATATGCAGTACCCACTCACTCCTCATTTTCTCTTCCCCCATCCCATGGTAACCACCAATCACCCTTGTCTTGAAAATTCCTATTTAGGATATTTCCTGAAAAAGGAATCACAATATGAGACCTTTTGAGTCTGACCTCCTTCACTTAGCATGTTTTCAAAGTTTACCCACTTTGTATAAAGCATCACTACTTTACATTTTTGTTGGCTAAATCTATATTCCACTGTATGGATATACCACATTTTCTTTATTACTTTTTGGCTAATGTATACAATACTACTGTGAACGTTCTTATACAAGTATTTGTTTATGTACCTGTGGTATTTTAGATTCAGTTGTCAACTTGGCCAGGTGAAGGCGCCTAGTTCTGTTGCTGTGGACATGAGCCAATGGTACGTGAACCTCATCTGTTGCTCATTACATCCGCAGTCAGCTAGGAGGCGTACCTGCTGCAATGAATGACATTTGATTTAATTGGCTGGTGCTTAAATGAGAGAGCTCAACTTAGCACAGCCCAAGCAGCTCAGCATACCTCATCTCAGTACTCACAGCTCAGCCCAGGCCTTTGGAGATGCAGAAAGGAATCACCCCGGGGAAAAATGTTGGAACCCAGAGGCCTGGAGAGAAGGTCAGCAGAGATTGCTTTGTGCCTTCCCACTTAAGAAAGAACCTCAGTCGAAACTTAGTTGCCTTTCCTCTGAAGAACTATACATTAAGAAAATAAATCCCCTTTTATTGAAAGCCAATCCATCTCTGGTGTGTTGCATTCCGGCAGCTAGCAAACTAGAACAGATTCTATTTTCAATATATACCTAGGAGTGAAATTGGAGGGCCATATGGAAATTACATATTTAACTCTTTGAGGAAACATCACACTGTTTTCTATAGCAACTGAACGATTTTACCCTGCCCCAACTATGTACAAATATTACACTTTTACTGTATCCTCACCAACACTTGTTATATTGTTTTGGTTGTTTTAATAGTCATCCTAATCCTAGTATGTTTATTTTTTTCTCCTTTTTAGTTCTTAAAGGTGGAAAGTTAGATTATTGACTTGAAATCTTTCTTATTTTTTAATGTTTTAGCTTTTGTATTTAGGTTGATGATCCATTTTGAGTTAATTTTTATAAATGGCATGAGGTAGGATGTTCAGTTGTCCCAGCATTATTCGTTGAGACTCTTATTTTCCCCATTGTATGGTCTTTGCATAGTTATCCAAAAATCTTTTAGCCATGGATGTATGGATTTATTCTGGACTCTCAATTTGATTCCATTGATCTATAGCTATGTTTATTCTTATGCTAATAACACTGTTTTGATGACTATGGTTTTATAGTAAGTTTTGGAATTGGGAATTGTGAGTTCTCCAATTTTTCTTTTTCAATGCTGTTTAGACAATTTAGGACCTCTTGTATATGAATTTGAAGAACATTTCTGCAAAGGAGGCTGATGGAAATTTGATATGGGTTTCATTGAACCTGTAGGTTACCTTCTGTATTATTGTCATCTTAACAATATTACACCTTCCAATCCATGAACATGGGATGCTTTCCCACTGATTTAAGTCCTCTTTAATTTTTTTTATCAATTATTTGCAGTTTTCATTGCACAAATTTTTTACCTCCTGGTTAAATTTGTTTTTGTTTTTGTTTTTTCTTTTAGATGCTATTGTAAATAGAATTGAATTGTTAAAATAATTACTTAATTTCTTTTTCTAATGTAGACATCTTTAGCCATGAATTTCCCTCTGAGCACTATTTAGCTACATTCTTCAAATTTTTGTGTGTGATATTTTTATTTCCACTTGTCTTAGAGTATTTTCTAATTTTCTTTGTGAGTTATTCTTTTACCTGTCAGTGGTTTAAGAGTGTTTTAATTTCCACATATTTGTAAATTATCAAGTTGTCTCTCTGCTATTGGCTCCTGGTTTTCTTCAGTTGTGGTCAGAGAAGATACTTTGCATGGTTTCATCTTTTTAACTTAATCATGAATTGCTTGGGAATTAATATATGTTCTGGCCTAGATTATATTCCATGTGCACATGAGTAAAATGTATATTCTACTTTTTATGAATGTGTTCAGTATCAGCCCAATTAGGCCAAGTTCATCCATAGTATTGTTGTAGTCATGTTTTTCCTTATTGAACTTCGGTCAAGGTTTTCAATTCTAATTAAATTGAGGGTACTGAAGTGTCTATTAATGTTGAAACATTTATTTCTATCTTGAGTTCTGTCAATTTTTGCTTCATGTATTTTAGGACTGCTAGGTGCATATATGTTTATAATTGTTATATTTGTTTTTTGATGGATTGGTACGTTAACCAATATATAATATCTTCTTTTGTTCTTATACATTTTTGACTTAAAATATAATTGCCTGGTATTGGTATAGTCATCACAGCCCTCCTTTTGGTTACTATTTCCAATGGAATATCATTTCCCCTCCTTTCTCTTTCATCCTATTTGTGACTTTGGCTCTAATGTGAATCTCTTCTAGACAGTGTATAGTTAGAACATGTTTATTTGGATTTTTTCTTTTAATCTATTATTGTAGCTGAGAAATTAGGACTTACAGGATGATTTTATATAGATATTCCTTTTTGCTTTCTGAAACATTGGAGTAGACAGAGGGAAATACCTAAAATCTCTAAACTGTAATTCAGTTGCCTTGATCTGTGGTAATGATTGTGTTAAGCCTTTACCTTGTGCCCGGTGATTAAAAAAAAAAACCTCGTGACTAACCTTCATTTTTTCCCCATTTTTCCAGTTTTTCAACTTTTGAGTCTTGTAATCACTAAAGACAGCCCCTAATGTTTATTAATGAAGGGTCTTAGGTCGGCCCAGAACTAACCCACCCCAAGTCCAAAGTTATCTTGATAACTGAGGCTGTATCTAGTAAAAATGGGCCTACTTGAAATGCTCAACAGCCTAGACTTTAACCTACAAGTCACCTATACTTCATTGCACCATTCTCTCTCATATATTCTGTGATTAAGCATGCAATCAATCTGCACATGTTCAATGATTAGATCACCTCTACAGCATCTGGGGCCACTGTATTCATTATACTAAACCCTGCCCACCTTTTCTCTAATAAAACTGTCCGAGTTACTGTTGTTTGGGGAGACAGATTTTGGGCCACTAAGCCATCTGCTCTCCTACTAGGTGCCTAGTAATAAACTCTTTCTCTCTTTGAAACCCTGGTGTCTCAGGAATTGGTTATTGAGTGCGTCGGGCAAAAGAATCCACAGCCTTTGTCTGGTAACAGGACTATATTTAGCATTTATTATATGGCAAATCTGTTAGAAAGGCAATCATACCTGAAAGAGAACAAATGCTGATCCAATTGTGGAGAAGAAAATAATTTATTCACGATCTTGCGAGAACGGACTCCCATCTAAAAAATTATTGTTGGTGCACTAAGCAATAGGAAGCCACATGTTTTATACCCTAAATTTAGCAAGCAAGTCCCTCCCCTGTTTCCACTGATTGTATATTCCAGAGGTTACAGCCTATCCAGATAGTCTAACTAATTCAAATTTCCCACCAAAGGTTCCCACTTTTGATCATGCTTTACATTTCAATGACCCTAGTCATTGCTTATTTAAACTTGTTTTTATCTATATAAGGATTTGGCATCAATTCTAGGCTTTTATCAGAGGCTTTCCCCTTTCACTGCCTGCAAGACCTGTCTGAGTTGCAGCTCTTTGTTTAGTTAGATCCATTTCTCTCATCCTGTGCTATCTTGTGTGAAAGCTAAACTTAATTTTATTCTTACAAATCTATCAACCAACTGCACCTGCTTTCACTTATCTGGGGATTTCTTAATTCCTCCTTAATTTTTGAAAGATGGTATTGCTAGATGTAGAATTGATGATCTATATCCCACTTCCTTCAGCTTCCATGGTTTCTGAGGAAAACATCAAATCGGTTTTGTTATTGAGGATCCCAGCTATGTGATGAGTCACTGTTACCAAAGGCCATGGATTCCCTTGCCTGAGATGCTCACAAGCCAATTGCTGAGACACTGGGGTTTCAAAGAGAGAAAGGAGTTATTTACTATGTGCATAGTAGTAGAGCAGATGGCCTGTCGGTCCAATACCTGTCTCCCCGAGTTTAGGGGGTTCAAGGTATGGATTTTAGCAAGAGGAGATAAGTCATTACAATTTCAAATAGCAAGTTCTATGCAGAGAAGGAGACAGTGTTGTCACTATCATTCAATAGGAGAATGCAATCAGAAATGAGGGGAGGCAGAGCTATCATTTCAGAAAGAAAGGGAGACAAGTTATCTTTCAATAGCAGAGTTGAGCCAATATGATTTACAAATGTTAGGCTGAAACTAGTTAGTGGCTGACTTCAACTTTTTGCCCTATCATTCATAAAAGCACAAGTTCATGGCTTTTACAGTCATTTTAGATATCATGGCAGCTGAATTATAGTTTAAGGATTTCAGGTATTTCCCTCTGTTGACTACAGTATACCAGAAAGCAAAAAGAAATATGATTAAGTAATCAAAATCATCCCTTAAATTTTAATTTCTTGGTTATATCACCTCTCTTGCTACTTGATGTAAGTAGAAGTTTTAAATTTAGTGACTTTTCCTAATTATTAATCTGCATTCTTTGACATGTGACTCCTGGTGTTTGTTCCTTTATGTTGTGTTTAGATAGTGTTTTGACACAGATTCCCTTGAGTACAAAAAGTAAATAAATGAACAAAGGAGGAAAAGAGAGAAACTCTCCCAGTCTTTGCAGACTGGCTTTGTGTTGGAGCACTCCTTGAAAGCTGTGTCAGGCCCTTTAGAATTCTGATTTAGGTCCTCACTTCCTGTTTGCCCTATATCTAAAGATCAGACAGAGGTGAAAGCTTAGAATCTTCCCAGATCTTCTCTGAGTAGGCATCCTACACTGGAACAAAGGTGATTCTCTAAATCGCCTTTATGTACAGGAGTTTTTTAATGCTCTAATTCTCCCAAGTATCTCTCTTCCAAACTTTTGGTGGTCTTTTGTTTGCCTCAGTTGTTAATGTAGATGAATTAATCTTTGCTGCTATCGAAACTAATTGCCTTTACTTTGGTATTGTGGTGTGTAAGGACAGGATTCACACAGTCAGTAAGCTGGATGGGGAAAAATAAGCATGCCTTTATTGTCGCTTTTTTCTAACTACTAATAAAAATTACAATTAACTGCAAAGATAGGCAACAAATAATTGTTTTTTTTCTTGAAATGTCTTTTATACTATCAAGCATTTTTGTTCAGCCCACCTTTAAAGCAAAGTGAAAATAACCTTCACATATATGCCTCCAAATAATAAATGTAAATTTATCTATAGTATATTATGTTTTACTTTATTTAACTCAATAACAATGAACACATATTGCTGTACTTCAAATTTAAAATATTTTTATTTTAATATAATTATTTTATAATCCCATGGAATTTATTTTATGCATTTAGAAGCAATACTGTGATAAAAAGTCCATGAGGATTAACCTAGCTCATGGCCCACAAAATGAACAAGAACACTTTATCTAAAACCATACATCATTCACTCCAATTGTCTACCAGATTCCATTTCCTCTCACCTATTTAAGGACAACTTTTAGCCCATCTCCCCCACATGTACACATATAAATGCTTATTATCTTCCCCCTGGATCATTCCCCTCAGCTTGCCATTATTTCTGTGTTTTTTACAAAATCCAAAGAAGCAAACAAAATTTACTTGACCTCACTCCCTGTTCAGGTCCAAACTGACTTGTGCAAAGCACACATCAGTGCCACTGTGAGACCAAAAAACATGCCAGGCACAAAAGCAGACATAGATTTATTAGACTTATAAACAGGAGAGCATCTCCAGTGGTGGCTCTCTGGAGGGATAGTGCACTGCAAAGGGTAATATGTTTATGGTTTTAGAACAGAGACCTTCTAGTATGAGGACACTGGGACTCTAATCATTAAAGGGGCTTAAGACCTGATGTTTACAAAGATTACCATCAGTCATTTTACATCCATGATTGCATTATTTTCCCTCCAGGGAGGTCATTTACTTTCTCGACCTTCGTCCTGGTTAAGCAAGCTGTTACACCTGCTCAGGGTTTCCTTCCCATTTAGGAGGGGGCCTGGGTCCCAGACCACCACAGCCCTCCAGCAACTATTCCCTAAATTCTTGGCTCCATTTTGCACCAAAAGCCAGAAGAGTTTTCTGGTTTTGCTGGGAATGGTTCCTCTCTGCATTTTCCTTTAAACCTATTCCAATAAGGCTTTCTCCATGAACAACCTTCCAAATCAATACTACATAAGATTAGTAATGATATCTTTCAAATTGCAATGATCTGTTCTTGATTCTCTTGTGAACTATCACTATATTTTCAAACTTTTATCATTATTTTTCTTCTGTTTCACTGATTGATCCTCATCTGTTTTCTTTTGTCCAAAACACTTAATGTCAGAGTTACTCTAGACCCAGTTATTGGCAATAATCTGTTCTTTATCTGCCTCACTCACTTGTTAATTTCATTTATTCTTATGGCTTAAAATATCATCTACAGCTGAGGAATCTCAATATTACTTCTTTAGGTAAAATTCTCTCCTGAATTCTAGACACATGGGGTATTTAATCATCTCCCACTGTAGTAGTGAAAGCTAAAATAGTTTTCAGCCTTAACATCTAACCACACAGAGAGAATACATAAGCAAATACTTGAATATATATAACTAGAGTACACATATATCATTCTAATACTGTGCTCTACATTGTTTCCATTTTCACAAAATAATTTCACCTCATACAGATGGTAAAATATTCAGTACTGTTTATATACTAAGAGTCAACACTTTCAAGTTTTAATGCCAATTTAAACAAGGTGCTACTTCAAAAAGTTTCATAACATTTGTAGTAGGTGACACATCACCTGACACATAATAGTAGATCACCAAAATGAGTGAAGAAATGGATGAATGACCACTAGCATAATTTTACTTTTATGTTCAGGGCATCTATCTCAAAAATTTTGCATTATTTATACACCCAATTCTTATATTACTAGAATATCCTTTTAAGGAAAGAAAAAGAGCATTTACAGTAAGAACTTGAAAATAAGAAAAATGAGATTATTTTGTGAGAATTTTCATACACACACACATACATATGCACAAACACACAGATACATACACACACCCACAGCTTTAATTTTCTAAGCTGCTTAAGAAAGTAACATAAAATGCATTGGTTTAAACACTGGGAATTTATTAGCTTATGGTTTTGAAGTGAAATGAAAATTCAAATTAAAGCATCATCAGGCAATGCTTTCTTCAAGAGATGGCATTCTGTGGCTGGCTGCTGGTAATGCTTGGCTCCTCTGTTACATGGCAGCATTTTCTGGTCTCATTCCCTTTCCTTCCAGGTTCTGTTAATATAACTTCTTGCTTCCTGTGGCCTTAACTATCTGTTTGAATTTTACTCTACTTAGAAAGAACTCCAGTCCATCTGTAGTAGCTGTTCTCCAGAGAAACAGAATCAGCAGGAGATATCTGTAAATATAAAATTTATAAAAGTGCCTCACATAACCATGGGCTTGTAGAGACATGTCCAAGGTCTGTATGGCAGGCTGCACACAAGCTGGCAGCTCCAATGAAGGTCCTTAACAAACTCTCAGGGGAGGCTGGCTGGCTAAAACAGGAAGAGTGACTGTCTCTTCTGAGTCCTTCTTAAAAGCCTCCCAGTGATTAGACTAAGTATCACTCATTGCAGAAGACACTCCCCTTTGGAGATTACAAATGCAATCAGCCAATGTGGTCATGATTTAAGTCCACAAAATGTCCTCATAGCAACAGACGGGCCAGCACTTACCCAATCAAACAACCAGGCGCCACCACCTGGCCAAAATGACACATGAACCTGACCATGACACCATCCTACTGAGGTGGGCCACACCTTAACTGACGTACCTTCATCAAAATGTCCTGCTTACAATGGGTTCACACCCATAGGAATGGACTATATTTAAGGCCATGTTTTCCTGAGGGACATTCAGCTCAAAATACCACATATGCCTACTATATTCATGTTTATGTATTGTATACATACATGAACACTTTTATATGTGTGCATATATGTTCCAGAATCCACATATATACATCTATATATACATATGAATGTATATATATTCATATATACATATTTGCATATATATATATACTTACTCCTATATGTATATTTAAATCACTCTCTCTATATATATCAATGTGTATCTCTTCTCTCTGTGTGTATATACACATACACATATATTTCCATCTGGACATCTAATCACAAAATGTGACAGTATTGGGAACCCCTAGATTCTAATTATATTGGTTTAAGTATAATCTTTAAAACTGAGAAGTCTTCCCTGGATTTTGGTTATGAATGTCTTGATTACAGTAAAAACTGTACACTTTGAAACTGTACTTTGGAAATTCTTAAATTGTCCTCTGGTTTAGGCATTAGTGCCTTTTGTTTGTGGTTACTGCAAATATGTTTGCCAAATGCTATCATCTTGAAGTATCATTGACAAAATTGACTTTCTGGAACTACAGAGCCAAACCTCGTACTGTGTTTTGCGGTGGCTTTACTGAAGCAGTGTTTCTCTATAAAAGCCCTCTTTGGTAGTCAGCTGATTACCAAAACAATATTTGTTTTTCATCTCTCTAACTGAAACAGAATATATAAACCAAGATATATAGGCTGCTTTATGGTAACAATTTTTTGTTTTGCCTTCATGCTGTATAAATATTTCATTCATTAATTTATTTGTCGTACAGTGGTAGTCTAGTCTATCCTAGCTCTGGTTTAGTTTGCTATGATTGCTGAAATGCAGATACCATAAATGGGCTGGCTTTTAACAATGAAGATTTATTAGTTTATAAGCTTACAGCTCTGAGGCTGTGGAAATGTCCAAATCAAGACATCAACAGGCAATCCAGTGCCTGGACTCACCTGTTACATGGCAAGGCACATGGCAGTGTCAGTTGGTCCTTCTCTCCAGGGTTTCATTGCTTTCAGCTTGTAGCTGCTCTTTGTGGCTTTTTCTCTGAGCTTCTGTGTCTTTCTCTATATTTCATCCTCTTATAAAAGACTCCCAATAAGAGGATTAAGAGCCACATGGGGCATGTCTCAACTGGAATAATGTAATTATTCCCTCCCAGCAGGTCCCTCCCACAATATGTTGACACCCGTAGGAATGGATTAGCTTTAAGAACATGATTTTATGGGTGACATACAGCTTCAGATAATCAAACTCTATACCCAACCCTGAGGATATAAAGCAGAATAGTACACATTCCAAACCCTGCAGTGATAAAAATATTTTTTTATGGGTGGTAGAAAATTCAGTATGTTTACCATGTAATCTAGTCCTCTAATTGAACTAACCTATTTTGATTGAAAAATTAGAAGAGCAATCGATATTTTACTAAAAATTCTGAAACGTTAAAATTTAGTTAAAATTTTTAAATATTGAGCATATCCTACAATATAATATACACATTGAGGGAGGCTCATTGTAAAATATATAAAATATAATGGATGAACAGCCATCTTTCAAACATTTTTCTTATGTATTAATAATGCTTTGTTGACCATTTATCAAATTTTCTCCTTCATTGTATGTCTAACCAAATACTAAGTTTGTTAGAATGCCAACTTGTTGCCCTATGCTTACATTATTTACATAATCTTCTATCCATACCTTTGGTTAAAATTAAAATATATAATCCATAAACCCTTTTAACTTGACATACAAAAGCTACAATATATTGTAATCAAATGAGAGAAAGAACTTCTGATTACCTTTCTGATTTTGTGGAACTTTCACCCTTGCAAGCATGGTATATTACCACCTGAGAAATTGACTATGGAATGGCATCTGGGTTAATCATTACATAGTAATATAAATAATCTTTTATAACTCTTTGCTCAATTATGAAAAATGAAAACACATAGGATCTAACACTAGTAGCAACCTAGCCAAGGAGGCAATTAAGAAAAATTTCCATTCTCAATAGCAATTAAAAGAATCAACTTAACCAAGAATCTAACAGACATGTTACTCAGAGAACTATAAAACATTGCTAAAGCAAATTAATAAAGACCTAAAGTGTGGAAAGACATTCCCTATTCATGGATAGGAAGCCTAAAAGTCCTTAAGATTTTAAATCTATCCAGATTTATCTATAAATTCAATCTAATACCAATAAAAATTCCAGCAATATACTTTGCAGACTTCAAAAAGCTGGTTATCAAATTTATTTGGAAGGAAAAGGGGCCTTAAACAGCCAAAAACATCCCAGATGAAAGCAGAATGAAGTGTGAGGACTTTTACTTCCTGACTTTAAAACTTATTATAAAACCACAGTTGTCAAAACAGCTTGGTATTGGAACAAAGACATATTGACCAACGGAATCTAATTGAGAATTTGGATCTAGACCATCACATCTATGGTTAGTTGATTTTTGACAAGGCCCCCAAATCCACTGAACTGGGATATAATAGTCTATTTGATAAATCTGACTGTGGGAAATGTATATGCATATTCAAATAAATGAAAAAGGACCTCTCCCTCATACCCTATACAAAAATGAACTCAAAGTGGATCAAAGACCTAAATAAGCCAGAAGCATAAACACCTAGAAGAAAATATAGGGAAACATCTTCAGGACCAAGTGATAAGAGGTAGCTTCTGATATGTTATACCCAAAGCACAAACAATAAAAGAAAAAATAGATGGGAACTCCTCAACATCAGACACCTCTCTGCTTCAAAGGATTTTGCCAAAAAGCTTTGTAAAGAGGCAGCCAACTCAATGGGAGAGGGTAAGTGTTTATATATACTAGACATCAAAGAAATCCTCCAACTCAACAACAGAAGGACAAACAACTCAATTATAAAATGGGCAAAAGATATGAATAGACATTTTTCCA
This sequence comes from Myrmecophaga tridactyla, assembly GCA_004026745.1. NCBI lineage: Eukaryota > Metazoa > Chordata > Mammalia > Pilosa > Myrmecophagidae > Myrmecophaga > Myrmecophaga tridactyla. The sequence goes on along the minus strand of PVIY010009471.1, from coordinate 43,140 downwards.
AAGAGGAAATGCAAATGGCTAAAAAGCCTATGAAAAGGTGTTCATCTTCATTAGCTATTACGGAAATGCAAATCAAAACCACAATGATACTTCATCTCGTACCTATAAGAATGGCTGCTATTAAACAAACAGGAAACTACAAATGCGAGAATGTGTGGAAATAGGAACACTTACTCACTGCTGCTGGGAATGGAGAATAGTATAGTCACTGTGAAAGACAGTTTGACAGTTCCTCATAAAACTAAATATTGAGTTGCCCTATGACCTGGAAATACCAATACTCATTATATACCCAGAAGATCTGAAAATGAACAGACATTTGCACACAGCTATTCATAACAGCATTATTCACAATTGCCAAAAGATGGATACAATCATACTGTACATTAACAGATGAGTGGATAAACAAAATGTCGTATGTACAGACTATGGAATATTATGCTGCAGTAAGAAGGAATGAGGTTCTGAAGCATGTGACAACTAGAATGAACCTTGAGGACATAATGCTGAGTAAAATAAGGCAGACATGAAAAGACAGATATATGTTTTCACTAATAGGAACTACCTAGAAAATGTATTCAGAGTCTTAAAATGTAGAATACAGGGGACCTAGAGATAGAAAGAAGCTAGAGAAATGGAAGTGCCTACCTAGTACATTATATAGAATTGTTAATGAGGTTAAACTTAAATCTTTCAGAATGGCAGTTCCACAGGAGTCTAAATATAATGTTGCTATGTGATCCTGTAAGGTTAAGGTTACTAGGTATCCACTTGGAAGAACTGAAAGCAGGGACATCAATAGACATTTGAATACTGGTATTTAGGGTAGTATTATATACAATTGCCAATGGATGGAGGTGGCCCAAGGGTATATTGACTGATGAGCAGAAGGATGAACTGTGGTGCCTGCATACCGTGGAATATTGTGCAGTTTCAGAAAGGAATGAAATCATGAAACATGCAACAAGGGGAATGAAACTTGAGGACAACATGTTGAACAAAATAAGCCTGAAATGAAAGAACAAATGTTGCATGTAATATAAACTAACTATAATGAGCATACCCTGAGAATTAAATTTGAGGGCATAGGTTATCAGGATTTAGAAAGTAGGCAGAAATTGGCAATCAATGATTAGGGAGTACAGAATGTTATAAGGCTCATTGTAAATGTTCCTAAATTGTAAACCCTTACAGCAATTTAATTTATTCCTAAATTTTAACTGTTATCTCTAAATTCTGAGGTGCTGTGCTTTTTGTGTATAACTTGATAGTTGCCTGGAACTTTGCGTATCTTGTGACACCTGAGACTCAGAGTTCTGCAGCTCTGAAAACCAGCATTTTTCCATAGAGCAATGGTTAAAGGAGCTGAAAAAGAGATAAGACTCCAATTAGAGATATGAATGAAGCTGAACTGGTCAGGAGTAAGATAAATCAGAATACAGGGTAAGGAATGATATTGTCTGCATTTTAAAAGGTTAACTTCTGTGTGAGATCAAAGAAAGAAATGTTTATTTTGTCCAAAATGTAAATTTTCTGTAGCATACTATATAACTTTACCCATCTGTTCATTTAATTTAAACAACCTGATTATGTGGAACCTAGAATAGGAAATGAGATCTTGATTTTCTGTACAGGTTATTGTAATACCCTGACACATTCCAGAGTACCTTGGGCAGCAAATAAAAAAAATATGTATTTGCAAAGTCCCTTGAGGGACTGGGGAAAAATGTAAAACTATTAAACTTCCTCACCTAGGGAATTCATGATATTCCCTCCAATATTAGGGACTCCCAAAAGAATAAGCCAAGCCCTCAATCTTGCCCTTATAAACTTTATTTTTGCAATGGTGAATCTAAGCCTACTTACAACTGTGACCAAGCGTCACCCACAGATAACCCCTTTTTTTTTGCTCAGATGTAGCCTAAACCCAACTCTGCATATAAACTCACTATCCTACCCGCTATGTGGGGCATGATTCCCAGTGGTAAGCCTGGCCCTGACCTTCTGGGATTGAGAATGCCTTCTTGACCAAAAGCTGGAATGGAAATGAAACAAAATGAAGTTTCAATGGATAGGAGATTTCTAATAGAGTTGAGAGGTCATTCTGGAGGTTACTCTTATGCAAGCTTCAGCTAGATGTTGCAGAAAATTATAGTATGCCCAAGCCCCAACCAACAGTATTTCTGAAAACCCTGAAGAATGCCCTGGGCTCTATATAGGACTGTATAAAAGTTTTACCTAGTAAATTTATTTATTTTTTCAGAAACTAAAACCTCCAGATTGTTCCTATGCCAGATAAGCCCTGAAACACAAGAGGTACCAGTCTCTATCAACATCAACCTGGGCCATCCCTCTACCCCATTAGACTAACACCCATTTCTAGCAGAAGTTAAATTGTTCATTGCCCAGATAGCCCTGTAGATTGAATGATCAAATGAGAGGGAGGAGGCATAATTGAGAAACTAAGGTTTAGCAAATGATTATGATTATTGAATCACTGTATCGATATTTCTTGGTAGTTTCTAGTGTACTGGAATAGCCAGAAAGAAAAACCTGAAATTATTGAACTATAATCCAGTAGCCTTGATCCTTGATAATGATTGTATAACTATAAAGCTTTTATCTTATGACCATATGATTGTGAAAACATTGTGACTTTCCTTACTCAGTGTTTGGGTAGATGAGTAATAAAATAAAGGTATGCATGAAAAGTATAATAATAGGTCAGGAATATGAGGAAAAATACCACTACTTGAACTATGGACAATAGGTATAACACTACTTCAATAATATTTCATCATTGTTACAAATGTAACTATTGTTAAAAAAATAGATTTAGAAAAAAGTGCTATTGTCAATTGTAACAACTTTCCCACACCAATGGAATGTTGGTGGGTTGTTGTATGGGAATTCTATATTTTATTCATGATTGTTCTGTAAACTGACAATCTCTCTAATAAAAAAAATTAAAAATATGATGGCCAAGTGGCTCATAAAGAGAGGTAGATAGTAGTCCATTTGCTATAAACTCATGCAAGAGAATGTATGGTTTTCTTTTGCCATAAGTAGTCAGCATAAAAGTTTGCTTTTCTCTCTTTCCAATTCTACCATTTACTGGTACAATTAAACTAGCATGAAGAAAGGTTATATATGAATATAATAGAGCCAAATCCAAATTGGATACCACCTCTACCACATGTATTATTTAGAATAAATGTAACTGACAGCTGCTGATATTCTTCCATATTACTTCAGACCAGCTAGTCATGAAGGTATTAGACATAGAGAAAGTGAGCTACCCTCTGCAACATCGATTCATATTCTCAATTTTAAATCATTTCCTATTCTTCTCATGAACCGATAAGTAGCACTGTGCCTCTTCAGGTCTAGATACTTGTCTTATTCAACATCAGAGTATTACTTACATCATTGTTCCTAATGCAAAAACAAACATTAGATCAAAAAAGGAATACCCAGAACTCACTCACTGATAATATCATGCACACTATCATATGAGAGCACAAGGTCTTATATAATACAAGAAAACCTACTATAGAAACTGAGGGGTACCAAATTTAAAAACTATGAAGCTGGGAGCTGGCTTCAGGACACAATAATTCCTTACATGACGAGTAGGACTGTTCCTTCCCTTGCCAGAATGTTAAGATGAGTCCACAATTCAAGAGGTGGAGATAAATGAGATACCTCCTATGTTTCAGGCTTCTTATATTACAAAAAATCAACTTTCAATATTTATTGCTGATCCCTGATTCTAAACTATAGTTGTTTAGCAGTTTAGTTCCCAAGTACAGGGAACTTAAATCAGAGAACATGTTTCCAAAATATTGAAAACTAAGCTTGCCATCTGGTTCTGGAAAATGAATCATTGTGTTAATTGCAATGATTTACCCTATCAAGAGGAAATTATTGTAAATAGAGACTAGTAATATCAGGAATAGCATAGATGTGAAGACAAATTTGCATCTTCTCCACAGCTTTTAATACTGCATTCCTCTCTGATAATTGTTATTCTCTGTAACTTTCCATCTCCAAGCCTCCATTAGGGGCTCCATATTTGTTCAGTTTAACCATCCCTATGATTGCAATGGAATGTACCAAATACGGGAATAAGACCCCCAATGAGTCACTCAAGCTCTTCACAGGATCAAAGTTGTGTTGTTGCTAATTCAGAATTTGATTTGATACATAAAACCTGCATTAAGATAGATAAAATGTTGAAAGTATAAAATCTTTCAATTTTATTTAATTAGTCCACATGCCTATCCTTGTGCCAAGTGCCATTTAGATTACTTTTGCTTCATGATAATCTTTAAATTGGGAAGTGAATACTCCAAATTTGTTCCTCTTTATCAAGATGGTTTTGGCTCTTTGTGTTTCCTTAACCTTCCATATATATTTGATCATTGGCTTTTCAATTTCTGAGAAGGAAGCTGTTGGAATATTGCATTGCATCTGCAAGTCACTTTGGGTAACATTGACATATTAATAATATTTAGTATTCCAAGCCATGGACACAGAATGTCCTTCCATTCATCTAGATCTTCACTGATTCCTTCCAGCAATGTTTTGCAGTTTAGCATGTATATATCCTTTATATCTTGATTAAATTTATTCCTAAATATTTGATTTATTTTTGTCGCTATTGTAAATGTATTTTTTTGTGATTTCCTCTTCAGGTTGTTCATTACTGGTATACAGAAATACCAACTGATTTTAGCTTCTTGATCGTGTACATCACTACTTTGCTGAATTTATTAGCTCTATTAGCTTTCTTGTGGGTTTCTAAAGATATTTCTATGTACAGGGAAAGCTTTTACTTCTTCCTTTCTAACTTGGATGCCTTTTATTTCTTGCCTATTTCCTTTAGCTAGACTTTCCAATACAATGTTGAAGGATGAGTGTGCTTACTTGTCTTATTCTATATCTTAGATCCTCCTGAGATCTTTCAGTCTTTCACCATTCAGTATAATGTTTGCAGTGGGTTTTATATACATACCTTTTATGTTGAAGAAGTTTTCTTCTTTTCATAACTTTATAAATATTTCAAGAAGGGTTGCTGGATTTTGTCAAATTTGCTTTCAGTGTCAAATAAGATGATCATTTGTTTTTCACTTTGTACTAGCAATGTCGGATATCACATTAGTTGATTTCTTATGTTGAGCAACATGCATAACTGGGATAAATCCCCATGGTGTACAGTTATTTTAGTCTGCTATCAGTCTCACTTTGCTAATATTTTATTGAGGAATTTTCATCTGTATCATAAGAGATTTTGTTCTCTAAATTTGTTTTCTTGTGGTATCATTAGCTGCCTTTGGTATTAGGATGATGCTGAAATCACAGAATGAATGAGGAGGCATTCCCTCCTCTTTGATTTTTTGGAAAGAGTTGGAGCAGGAGTTGTGTTAATTCTCTTTGGAGTATTTGGTAATATTCCAGTAAAGACATCCGATCCTGAAATTTCTTTGTTGGTAGGTTTTTGATTACCACTTCAATCTGTTTACTTGTCATTAGTCTGTTGAAATCTATTTATTTTTAATTCAGTGAACATACTTTTTATGTTTCTAGGAATTTGTCCATTTCATCTATGTTATCTAATTTGTTGGTGTACAATTTTTCAGTGTATCATCTTCTTATCTTTTTATTTCTCTGATCAGAAGTAATGGCCCCCCTTTAATTTCTGATTTCAGTTTTTTGAATTTTTCTTTTTTTGTCATTCTAGCTAAACAATTTTATTGATCTTTTAAAAAACAAACTTTGGCAGGAAAGTAAAAAGGCAGTCTATGCAATGGGAGCCAGTATTTGGAAACCACATTTCAGATAAGAGTTTAATATCCAGAATATATAAAGAGATTCTACAATTCAACAACAACAACCAAAAAAACAACCCAATTAAAAAATTGGCAAAAACATTAACAGACATTTTTCAGAACAGAAAATACAAATGTCTAAAAGGCAGATAAAAAGATGTTCAGCTTCACTGGCTATTAAGAAAATACAAATCAAAATAACTATGAGATATCAATTCACACCTACTAGAGTGGGCATTACCAAAAAAATAAAAAAGGCAAGTGCTGGAGAAGATGTAGAGAAAGAAGCACATTTATCCACTGTCAGTGGCAATGTAAAATGGTACAACAATGCTGGAAGGCAGTTTGGTGGTTCCTAAGGAAAGTAAATATAAAATTGCCATATGATCCAGCAATACCATTACTAGGTATATATTGAAACCAAGGATACAAACAGACATTTACACACCAATATTTACATCAGCATTATTTACAATTGCCAAGAGATGTGCATCAATGGAGGAATGGCTAAGCAAGCTATAGCATATACATACAATGGAATATTATGCAGCTGTCAGACTGAATAAAGTCATTAAGCACTTAAGAACATGGATGATACTTGAGGGCATTATGATGAGTGAAATTAGCCAGAAAGAAAAGGACAGATACTGTATGGTCTCACTAATGTGAACTAAGATTAACAAGCGAACTTTGAAAATTAAAGTTGAGAACACAGGTTATCAGGAGATAGAAAGAGGGTAGAGATTGGGCATTTTGTGCTGAAGGATTACAGAATGTGCAACAAGACTGATTATAAAAATTCAGAAATGGATAGCACAATACTATCTGATGGTAGCATAATAATATATGTATACTGAATGAAGCTAAATGTGAGTATGGTTAAGGAAGAAGGGATGGGGGCACATATGACAGGAGAAGGAAAGATAGAGGATAATGACTGAGATGGTATAACTTAGGAATGCTTAGAGCAGACAATGATGGTGATTAAATGTACAACTGTAAAAATGTTTTTGCGGAGCTGCGATGGTAGTTCAGTGGTAGAATTCTCATTTGCCATGTGGGAGATCTGGGTTCAGATTCCCAGTCAATGTACTTCCCCCCAGCCAAAAAATAAACAAAAAACAAAAAGAACAAGTAAAAACAAACAAACAAAAATTCAACAAATGGTGCTGCATTATTAACAGGATACTCACATGGAATAATAATGAAATGTGACCCCACCATACAGCAAACAAAAAAATAAGTTTTGCATGAAGGAGAACAAATAAATGTCAACATTGCAAGTTTTCAAAAATGGGATGGTATACAGTAAAAAGTACATTCAATGCAAGCTAGGGTTTATAGGCAACAGTAACATTGTAATATGCTTCCACTGAATGTACCAATGGCATTATGCCAAAACCAAATGTCAACAAGTTGGGGATATGGGGAAGAGAATGAAGACTTTGCAGAAGAAAAAAAAATGTTGTCATATAGATTATGGTGGCTAAGGCATGGCTGTTTACTTAGGTTGTATTATATGAGGTGCAAATAAAACTTTTTAAAAATGAACAGAGAGATACTAGTGGTAGAGAAAATGTGGAAAAAGAGATGTACCTTTTCACTGTTGGTTGGGAAGCTGAGAGGCACAACCCTATAGAGGACAGTGTGGTGGTTCCACAGGAGGCTAGGGGTGGGGTTTCATATGATCCTGCAATATCATTGCTAATTATATACCTGGAGGAACTGAGTATGGGGACACAAATGGACATTTGCATACTGGTGTTTATGGTGGCAGTGTTGACATTTCACAATGGATGGAGGTGGCCTAAGGGATGCCAACAACTGAGGGATGGAAGGAGGGACTATGGTGTATACATACAATGGACACTGAAGGGCAGCAAGAAGGAATAAATTTGTGAGGCACGCAACTAGGTGAATGAACCTTAAGAAGAGTATGCTGAATGAAATGTCAGATACAAAAAGACAAATATTACCATGGCTCACTCACTGGACTAACTATAATATTACAAACTCATAGAATTGAGGTTAAGAGCATGGGTTATGAGGTTGGGCCCTATTGTAAAGGATCCTAGATTGTAAGCGCACAGCAGTCACATATGTTCAGGAGCTATAACTTATTTCTAAATTCTGAGATACTGAGCTATTAGTGTATAATCCGGTTGTTCCCTGAAACTTCAGGTATTTATGTGCCACCTGAGACTCAGAGTTAGAGCACTGAAGGTAGGAAACTCAGCATTACCCTATACAGCAACTGTTTAAGAACTTGAAAAAGTGATCTGACTTTGACTGGAGATATGAATGAAGCTGATCTGGATAAGAATAAGGTGAATCACTATACAGGGTAAAGGATGATATGGTCCATTTTTAAAATTTTCAACTTCTATGTGAGACCAAAGGGAGAGAGATTTATTTGGTGAAGAATTTATGTTTTGGGTAGCACACTATCCAATTCATCTTGTAGGTTCAGTTTATTTGAACACCATAATTATATGGAATCTTGAATAGGATGTGAAATCTTGTTGATTTATACAGTTTAGGGTGATGTCCTGATACATCCCAAAGTAATTTGGGCAGAGAATAAAAAAGTATTTGAAAAGTCCACTGGAGGAACTGGGGAAAAAGGAGGAAATATTCAACTTCCCCATCTGAGAAATTCCTGATATTTTCACAAGCTGTGGGAACAACCAATGTAAAAGGCTGAGCCCTGGATCTTGGGGTCCACCCCTATGAAACTTATTCTTGTAAAGTAGAAGCTAAGCCTACTTATAACTATGACTAAGAGTCACCTCCAGAGAACCTCTTTTGTTGCTCAGATGTGGCCTCTCTCTCTCTAAGCCAACTCAGCAGGTGAACTCACTGCCCACCCCACCCCCCAACAAGGGAATGACTCCCAGGGGTGTAAATCTCCCCAGTAGCATGGGTCAGGACTCCCAGTATGAACTGGGACCTGGTATTATGGGATTGAGAAAGCCCTCTTGACCAAAAGGAGAAAAAGAAAAATGAAACAAAATAAAGTTTCAGTAGCTGAGAGATTTCAGAGTTGAGGTGTTATCCTGGAGGTTATTTTCACACATTATATAGATACCCCTTTTTAGTTTATGGTGTATTGGAGTGGCTAAAGGGAAATACCTGAAACTGTTCCAGTAGCCTTGATTCTTAAAGATGATTTTGTAACTAAATAGCTTTTACAATTTGACCATGTTATTATGAAAACCTTGTGTCTGATGATACTCTTTTATTTATTTACTTATTTTTTTACATGGGCAGGCACTGAGAATCCAACACAGATCTCCAGCACAGCAGGCGAGAACTCTGCCACCGAGCCACCATTGCCTACTCCATGTCTGATGATACTTTTATCCAGGGAATGGACAGATGAGTAAAAATATAAGGGTAGAAATTAAATAAATAATAGGGAGTGATAAAGGGTAAAAAATTGAGTGGATTGAAATATTAGATGTCAATGAGAAGGAGGGGTAAGGGTATGGAAGGTATGATTTTTTTCTTTTTCATTTCTTTTTCTGGAGTGATGCAAATGTTCTAAAAATGATCATGGTGATGCATACACAATTATGTGATGCAATACACAATATTGATTGTATACTATAAATGGAATATATGTGTGAATATTTCTCAATTAAATATTTTTTAAATGGATAATTGTGCTGTACTAACTAAAGTATAGACATCCATCAGAGATACTATGGAATCACTTCCACACCACCAAATTAAAGTGAATATTGTAATAGAAAAAAAAGAGAGAATTAGTACCAATCCTGCTCAAACTCTCCAAAAAATTTGAAGAGGAGGGAGAACAACCTAACTCATTCTAAGAGGCCAACATTACTATAATACCAAAGCCAGAAAAGATACTATAAGAATGGAAAATTACAGACCAATCTCTTTAATGAATATAGATACAAAAATCCCCAACCAAATACTCTTAAATCAAATCCAGCAGCACATTAAAAGAATTATATATCATGACCAAGTGGGATTTGTTCCAGCTTTGCAAGGCTGCTTCAACACAAGAAAATCAGTTAATGTAATATACATCAATAAATCAAAATGGAAAAACCACATAGTCATCTTATTTGATTCAGAAAAAGCATTTGACAAAATTCAATATCTTTTCTTGATAAAACCACTTCAAATGATAGGAATAGAAGGGAATTTCTTCAACATGATAAAGAGAATTTATGAAAAACCTGCAGCTAACATCATACTCAATGAGGAAAGACTGAAGCTTTCCTTCTAAGATCAGGTACAAAGGCAAGGATGCCCACTGCCACATTTGTTATTCACCATTGTGCTGGAAGTTCTAGCTAGAGCAATTCAGCAGGAAAAAAGAAATAAAAACCATCCAAATTGGAAAGGAAAAAGCAAAACTTTCACTGTTTGCAGATGACATGATGCTATATATCAAAAATCCTGAAAAATCTATAGCAAAGCTGGTGGAGCTAATAAATGAGTACAACAAAGTTGGTGAGTACAAAATGAATATCCCCAAATCAGTAATGTTTCTATGCACTAGCAATGAGGAATCTGACAAGGTAATCAAGAATAAAAGGCCATTTACAATAGCAAAACCACAATGAGTAATCATCCTACACCTACTAGAATGGCTTTATAAAAAGAAACCCAAATAAATACAAGTGCTGGAGAGGATGTGGAGAAAGAGGCACATTATTCACAGTTGTTGGGAATGTAGAATGGTGCAACCACTCCGAAGACAGTTTGGCAGTTCCTCATGAAACTAATATAGATTTGCCATGTGATCCAGCAATCCTATTACCAGGTATCTATTCAGTGGAACTGAAGGCAGGGACACAAATGGACATTTGCCCACCAATGTTTATAGCAGCATTATCCACTATTGCCAAGAGATGGAAACAGCTCAAATGTCCATCAACAGATGTGTAGATAAATAAACTGTGCTATATACATATGATAGAATATTATGTAGCAGTAAGACAAATTCATGAAGCATGCAATAGCATTAATGAATTTTGAGGACATTATGTTGAGTAAAATCAACCAGAAGAAAAGGACAAATACCGTATGGTCTCACTAACATGAACGGACATTAATGAGCAAACTTTGAGAGTTAAAGTTGAGAATATAGGTCATCAGGAGATAGAAAGAGGGTAGAGATTGGGCATTTGATGCTGAAGGAATATAGACTATTCAGTAGGATAGTCTGTAAAACTACAGTAATGTATAGCACAATAATATCTGATGGTAGCACAGTATTGTAAGTACCTTGAACAAAGATGAATGGTAGTATGATTGAAAGAGGAAGGTTAGGGTAATATATGTCAACAGAGGGAAAGGTAGAAGATAGAGTCTGGAACTGTTTAATCTATGAACTCTGGTATACTCAATGATGATGATTAAAGGTACAAATATAAGAATGTTTTTATATGAGGGAGAACAAATGAATGTCAACATTGCAAGGTGTTGAAAATGAGATGGTATACAGGAAAAATACAATTAATGCAAACTAGAGTTTATAGTTAACAGCGACATTGTACTATGGTTCTAGTAAATGTAACAAAAGCAATATCCAAATGTAAATGTCAATAAGGGGGGGGGATAAGGGAGGGTATGGTTGTTTTGGTGGTTGTGGTGTTGTTTCTTGTTTATTGTTTTATTTCTATCTTGGTAATGTTGTTTTTTTCTTTTCTTTTTCTTCTTCTTGCTCTTTCTTTGCAGAAGAAATAGAATTGCCCCCATATAGATTGTGGTAGTAAATGCATAATTATATGATTATTCTGGGAACCACTGAATTTTTACTTAAGATGGATTGCAGGGTTTATGAATCAAACTTTTAAAAAATGAACAGGATGGTACAAGTACTGGAGAAAATGTGGAGAGGGATGTACCTATTCACTATCATTAGAGAAATAGAATGTTGCAGCCCCTCTGGAGGACAGTGTGGTGGTTCCACAGGAGGCTAATTATAGGCTCATCATAGGTTCTGCAACCCAGTTATTAGGTATATACTTGGAAGAACTGAAAGCAGGGACACTGCTGGACACAATGATTTTTATGGCTGCTGTATTCACAATTGCCAATGGATGGATGTGGCCTAAGGGTACATCGACTGACGATCAGGAGGGTGAACGGTGGTGTATAGATACAATGGAATATTAAGCGGCTGCAAGAAGGAATGAAGTTGTGAGGCAGGCAAATAGGTGAATGAAATAAGCCAGACACAAGAAAAACGAATGTAACCATATGGATGAACTATAATGTGCAAACACTGAGAATTGAATTTGAGAGCATAGGTTGTCAGGGGAAGGTTTATTGTTAGGGTTTCTGGATTGTAAGGTCTTACAGCAGTTACATTTATTCCTGAGTTGTAACAGTTACTTTTAAATCCTGGGATGCTGAACTTTCTGTGTATAACCTTGTCATTCCCTGGAACATTATCTATGTGACACCTAACACTCAGAGCCAGAGTTCTGGAGCTATGAAAGTTATCATTACCCCATACAGCAATTGTTTAAAAATCTGAAAAAGAGATCAGACTTCAGTTAGAGATATGAATGAAGACGATCTGGTTTGGACTAAGGTAAATCAGGTTAAAGAGAAAAGGATGATATTGACTTTATTTTAAAACTTCAATTTCTGTGTGAGACCAAAGGAAGAGATATTTGGTGCAAAATCTATATTTCCTGTAGCACACAATCTAATTTAACTCATATGGTTAGTTTATTTAAACACCAAAATTACCTGGTACCTTAAATAGGGAATGAAATCTTGTTGGTTTGTATAGGTTAGTGTGATGTCCCAATACATCAAAGAGTAGCTTGGGCAGAGAATAAAAAAGTATTTACAAAGTCCCCTTGAGGGACTGGAGAAAAATGTGGAAATATTAAACTTCCTCACCTGGGGAATTCCTGATATTCTCACAAGCATTGGGGATTGCCAAATTTGATGGGCCAGACCCTTGATCTTGGGGCTCATGAAACTTATTCCTACAAAGAAGATGCTAAGACTATTTATAATTATATTTAAAACCCACCCCTCCAAGAACCTCTTTTTTTGCTCAGATCTGGCCTCTCTCTGGAAAGCAACTCTACAGTTAAATTCACTGTCCTCTCTCCTATGTGGGACATCACTCGGGGTTGTAAATCCCCCTGGCAATGTGGGACATAACTCCTGGGGACGAGCCTGGACCTGGCAGTGTTGGATTGAGAAAGCCTTCTTGACCAAAAGGGGGGGGGGTAGAAATGAAACAAAATAAAGTTTCAATAGCTGAGAGATTTCAAATACAGTTTAAGAGGTCATTCTGAATGATATTCTTATGCATTATACAGACATCCCTCTTTACTTTTTAGGGTATTAGAATAGCTAGAAGGAGGTACCTGAAATCCAGTAGCCTTAATTCTTTAAGACAATTGTATAACTATATAGCTTTTACGGTGTGTCCATGTGTGCCAGTTTGAATCTGTTGTACCCCAGAAAAGACAAGTTCTTTAATCATCATTCAGTATTGCTGGGTGGGAGCTTTATTATTGTTTCTATGGAAATGTGACTCACCCAATTGTGGATGGTAACTTTTGATTAGATGGTTTCCATGGAAATGTGTATCACCCATTCAAGGTGGGGTTGCTTACTGGAGTTCTTTAAGGAAGATCCATTTTGGAAAAAGGTCAGAGCCAACAGAACCAACAGAGCCCACACATCCAGAGACATTGGGAGATACATAAAGAAAACACCACCTGGGAAGCTGTGGGTGAAGCCTACAGAAAGAGCTAGCAGACATCACCTTGCGCTTCTCCATCTGAGAGAAAAACCCCAAACATCATCACTGGCCCTCTTGAGCCAAGGTATCTTTCTCTGGATGCCTTAGTGTGGAAACTTTTATAGGCTTGCCTTAATTTGGACATTTTCATGTTGGTTAGAACTGCAAACTTGTAACTTAATAAATTCACCTTTTAAAAGCTGTTCCATTCCTGGTATACTGCACTCCAGCATCTTAAAAACTAAATCATCATGCAATTGTGAAAACCTTATGGCTGGCACTGCCTTCATGCAGCATGTGGACATATGAGTCAAGGAAAAAAAGTAAATAAATAATGGTGGGAGTCTAAAGGGTATGGCATGTTTGGGTGCTCTTTTTTTTATTCTTACTTCTTTTAGAGTAATGGAAATGTTCAAAAATTGGTTGTGGTAATGAATGCACAATTATATGTTGATACTGTGAACCAATGATTGTACACTTTGGTTAATTATATTGTATGTGAATATAGCTCAATAAAATTGCATTACAAAGTAAAAATAAATGAGATTACAAGTGGCACAACTTTTTGAAAATGCATTATGCCAGGATGTTTTGTCTAGAATACTGAGAGCCCTGATCCAATCACTCGAGACCATCACGACAGCTGCATGTTGTGTATCTTTCTTTCCAAATAAACATTCTCTGTTTTATTGTCCAGTCTTCCTGCTTCTTCCTTTAAGGTTAGATAATCTGTAAAGGTGTGCCTTAGCTTCCTTACCAATCTTATATATTTCTTGGCTCCAATTGTCACTTTTCTATGGGTGACCACAAATCAATAACTAAATATATAATTTTATTCCTTACTCTAAAATTCATATATCAAACTGGATATTTGAATATCTCCATTTGTGGGTCTACATCAGGAACTATCCAATAGAACTTCTGCAATAATTACATGTTCTCTGTGCTGGCCAGGGTCGTACTTATTAGCCCCATGTGGCTTTAAACCCTTAAAATGTGTATAGCACAACTAAGGAACTGAATTTATCTTATTTTAATTTAATTAATTTAGATTTTAAATAGCCAACTGTGACTAGTGGGTATCGTGTTGGAGCATATCGGTCTATTTGATAGCACAGATTTTCTTTGTCCCCCCTTTTCCAGTATTATCCAAAATTCTAATCAACATTTCCAAAGGGAAATAAAGTCTACACTACACTAAAAATGTGAGCACATAATAATGTGCATTGAATTTTCTCTGCACGTAGATGGTAGAGTATAAACTTATAAGATCAATTAGCTATTATTTATGAATGTATAATTATAGACTGGTTTCTTTGAGTTGTTAATGCAAGGAAAGCAAAAAGTTTGCAGCATTTCAAAAGTAAATTTCATGCTGAAAAGCTGACAGAAAAATTAGACCACAGTTGAATGCTTATTATTCATTAATATATATGAAATGCTATTGTTGCTTTTAATTCACATAATTTAAAACCTCCATTTTTTTCTATTTAAATTAGAAATTTCTTCCAATTTAACCTATAAACTACTAACAGCACTAATATTTTTTATCATTAATGTTCTTTATTGACATTGACACTAAAAACATTAACATTCTCACTTTATAGTGAGACTATATGAATTGAATGCTGAAGACTACCACTATAGAAATAAGTAGAAATAAGAATTTTGCTACATCAATGTAACTGTAGACAGACATTTTCAAAATAGAACTTTAGAAGCTTTAACAATGGCTCTTTATAGCTAACTGAGGAACTAGGGACATATTAATTTCTCTCTTTTCATCAGAGTCTTTCAGATCTGCTTTGGTGTGAAGCCTGAACCCCTTGATATTTGCCTTAGGGCACAGTGTAGTGTTCTTCCTTCAAACTAACATATATACAAAACACATAATAAGAAAAATATATATGTGTTGCAATACCTGTTAAAACATGCACTAGTTTTCAATATGGGTTATATGCCTGCCAAACTTCAGCATCCCAAACACCTTTCCAAAAACAATTTAAATAAAAACAAAAATAGACAGACTAGATGCTCAATGTATATTTCTGTCTTTCTTCCTTTCTATTGATTAGAAATACATCAAAATATAATTGGTCAACTAAAAATTAATAAGGTCCTCTTACTAGAGAATTTGAAGTTGCATCAGGACAATTGTAATACCAAATATTGAAATGAAACCTAATTTTGTGATAGAGAAATAAAATAATTATCTGCTACCATTTCATAATCTCATTGGTCCAAATATTTTCCTTAATTCCATCATTACACAAGCATGAAAGTTTATAAATTTATCAAGAAGCTTGATGGCATACCTTTATTTCTCATCAAAATTCTAAAATAAGTTAATTTAGAGATGTAAAAATAGGGGGAAAAACAAGAACATTGAAAATTAAGACACAGTGCAATCAAAATATCATAAATTGAGGTATTCTTTCTAATGGAGTATACTTGAGAAAAACACTTTGTTCTCTTTAGATAGGTTATCTGTATGTTTTTAATATCATGGCTATATTGTCTTCAAATAAATTGGGAAATTATTTATTTATATAATTTTGCCTGGAAAATTTGATGCTAGGAACATTGTCCATTACTGGAGATTAACAAGAATTGTTTTCTAAAATTATCTTTACCTGGTACATTTTGCTGGAGTTCAGTAACAGCCATTTGACATTTATTTATTAAACTATCCAGATATTCACTGATTTACATTCAGTGAATTGTTTTTGTCTGGAAAAATTATTACATCAAGATTTAAGAAAAATGTTTTGTAGTAGAATTATCACATGGAGAATTAAATTCCCATTTGATTCTTATTTGTTTTTATGTATATGTGTACCTTTCTCTACTTTTAATGATTCTTTGCCAGTTTCCTTTATATTGGTATTTTTATGGGTTACATATTTTTTAATTTGACCTTGTAATTTGTTTTCTAATTACTTATTGAATGTTTATAGAATATATTTGTGATTATAGAGTCTAAATACAAAAAACTATAAAATATAAAAAACTAATTATAATAGAAGACTTTTGTTTGCCAGTTCCAAACATGTGGTTATTATTCACCTTTTGGGGCTGTCAATCATGTACATACATTTCTTCCTCAAACATCTTGTGCAGTTTTTGGCATTCATATTACTCATACATATGCTATAATCCCAAAATCCATTGCTATTGAATTATTCAATATCACTTCTCTTGCATATGCTAGAAACCCAATTTAAACTAAGTTGAGCAAAAACTTAAAGTAAGGTCAGATTTGTCATCTGAACTGAAGTGTTAGAGGGACCAGTGGTAGAATTGGCTGCATTCTGGAACTCAAATGTGTCAGAATATCTCTCCTCAATTCACATCTCCAATTTCCCCAAATGGATGGATTTAGGACTATAGGAAATATGTATCCAAATCCACACAGTCCAGAAATGAAAGGAAAGAGCATTTCCTGTTGTATTTCAGATAAGAAAAGCTTATAAAATTTCTCAATGACTAAGTTAAGGATACATATTCATTTATTGTCAATAATTTTAGGTAGATGGATACAAATATGCTTCCCACAGAGACCATGAAATTATAGAAACTGGAAAGAAAAAGTCAAAACTGTATTTATTCTCAGAGAATATGGTCGTCAAAACTCCTAAGGGATCGACAAAAAAGCTAAAACTAACAAGTGATTTTTGTATGTTTGCAAAATGCAAGATCAATGTACACAATTACAATATACAAAATTTAAAAATACAAAATATACAAGATATATACATCTGACAAAAAAAGTTATAGGACTTGCAAAGACCAAATTGCAAATGGTAGAAGAAAACCCTGCACTATCAGTAGTGACTTTAAAAGTAAATTGATCCAGAGACCTGGGTTCGATTCCCAGTACCTGCCTATGAAAAAAAAGTAAATGGAAGATAGAGGAAAGGCTATGGATTAGGAAGCTCCAGGTAATTCAGTCCTTCTACCAGAACTATTAAGCAGGCAAAAACTTTCTGAAGCAACTTCTGTGAAACTCCAGAGACCTGTAGAAAACTGTACGGCATCCAGGAAAGAATGTGAGAAGCTGGTAAACTACATTAAAAGCCAGTGAATGCCTCTCACTGAGCAATTACTAGCACCAATTCCTGACTTTTGCTGCAGGCTGCTGAGAATTCCAGTCCATGGCTGATTCCTAGTGACATAAAGGGACAGAAAATTCCTCTTTACCAAGACCAGGTGTTGGCACTGCTGATCATGGATTACAACTTTTGATTAGTGACTTCTGATCACTGGGCCCTGGCTCTATGGGTGACCATGGTTCCAAACAACCAGACAAAGGAAGCAGCAAAGGAGACTTGCTTTCAGACAATGAAAGGTTTTTAAGAAAATATAGAGGCAAACAGCCTGGGGAAAAGGCTGGCCTGTTTTGAAAAAAAAAAAAGATAGAGGGCTTTAGAGTGGGCAAAGTTCAATACACAGGGGAACTCTAAAACAACTAACAAACACAAGCCCAAGAGAAGACACAGGCTCAGAAAAGGTAGGGAGGATCATGCACTCTACATTTGCCTTGGGTTGGACCTTCCTGATAGGAGGGCTGAGGCTCACAGTTTTATCAACAGTGGTTGCAAAACCAAGAAACAGAAATCTCAAGGAATAAATAACACAATTAACATTTTAACATATTAAAATGAAGTATGCAATGAAAGAGTACAAGACAAAGACAGGAATAATGGCCTATCAAAAGGAAGAGGATAAATGTCCAGAAAAAATCAATGGAAAAGAACAGGGCCTGGTCATACTGAAGAAAGACCTTCTAAAAATGAACTAAAAATGCTCAAGTATTCAAAGGAAAATACAGAAAAAGAGCAGAAGGTTATTTGGAAAACAATGAATGAGAAATATGGGAATCTTAATAAAGAGAAATTTTAAAAGTCACTAAAGAGAACTACTAGAGTTGAAGACCACAATAACTGAAATGAAAAATGTTCAGGAGAGATTCAACAGGAGAATGGAGCTGACAGAAGAAAGAATCAGGGAAGTAGAAAACTTTAAATGAGTCAGGCTGAGGAGCAGAAAGACATAATAATTATTAAAAGCAATGGAATACCATCAAGCACACAGTTATATACATTATGGGATTCCCAGAAGGAGAAGAAGGAGAGTAAAGAGAAGCAATATTCAAAGAAATAGTGAGAGAACATCCCCAACATAGCAAAGACATGAATATGAGCATCCAAGAACCTCAGAGAATGCCAAAAGTCTAGTACATAAATAAACAAGAAGAAAAATACATCCTGCCGTATATTAATCACCCTATTGAATGCAAAGGATAAGCAGAAATTTATTAAAGCTTCAAGAGAAAAGCAATGAGTTATGTACAAGGGAGTTCTGATTATAATGCATGACAACTTCTTAACTGAAACAATGTAGGCAAGAAGACAGTAGGTTGAAATACTTGAAGTCTGGAAAGGAAACAACTATCAACAAAGAATTGTATAAGCAAGACTTTTTTTCAAAAATGAGGAAGAGATTAAGACACTCCAAAATAAACAAAAGCTGAAGGATTTCAGCACTACTTGACCTCCCCATTTGTTAAAGGAAGTTCTTGCCACAGAAAGGAAAGCATTCTAGAAAGTGGTTCAAAGTGACATAAAGAAATAAAGACCTCCAATAAAGGTAAATATTTTGCTAATTATAAGTACCACTATTATTGTATTGTAAAGTTTGGTATGTGACACAACTTTTTTTGTTCTGACACATGCTAGAATTGAAAAGCACAAAAAATAATTATAAATCTAAGTTTTGGACACAATGCACAAAGATATAAATTATATAACTAAAAAAATTAGGTGTGGAGGCAGAGAGATATAGGGAAAGTGTATGTATGTGCTATTGAAGCCAAATTTGTATCAAGC
This sequence comes from Myrmecophaga tridactyla, assembly GCA_004026745.1. NCBI lineage: Eukaryota > Metazoa > Chordata > Mammalia > Pilosa > Myrmecophagidae > Myrmecophaga > Myrmecophaga tridactyla. The sequence goes on along the minus strand of PVIY010009471.1, from coordinate 23,665 downwards.
CCCCTGTTATTGTTATATATTTAAGATGTTAAATTTTAATCCATGGTAGCCACAAGGAAAATAGGTATATATATATATATATATAACCAGACAGAAAAGAGAAGTCCCTCAATATGGTACAACACGCAAAAAATCAAACATAAAAGTAGACATTAATGGAAGAATTAAGGGTAAAAAAGAGTTATGACTCACATGTGCTAAATAACAAAATGGCAATGTCACGGTCAGGTTTATGTATCAACTTGGCCAGGTGATGGTGCCCATTTATCTGGTTGGGCAACTGATGGTCTGTCAGTTGCTATGAGGACATTTCATAGAATTAAATCATGATCATGTCAGTTGTATCCATAGCTGATTTCATTTGTAATCAGCCAAGGGGAGTGTCTTCTGCAATGACTGATGCCTCATCTAATCACTGGAAGCCTTTTAAGGGGAATTCAGAAGAGACAGGCTCTCTTCCTAATTTGGCCAATGAGCTTCTCCTTTGGAGTTCATCCAGACCCTTCATTGGAGTCATCAGCTTCACAGCCTGCCCTACAGATTTTGGACTCTACATTCCCAAGTTTCCATGGGACACCTTTATAAATTTTATATCTACAAATATTTCCTGCTGATTCTGTTTCTCCAGAGAACCTTCGCTAATACAGCTTGGTACCAGGAGTGGTTCTTAAGAAACAGAATCTTAAAAATGAGTTTTTATGATTGGTTTTCTGCTCTGACTGGGATCAAAGGCACTAAAGACTGATGCCCATACTCAGAATGATACTGCAAATCCATGGGGTGAGTTGGCAAATGAGATAGTTAAAACCATTGGATTCTTCTAATGTTTAACTTGTACAAAGCCAACCTCTGGGGAATAATAAAACTACCTTTACAGAGTTTTGTGGAAAATAGGAAGTATACAGATGTTGCCTGGGTGTTGTTAGATATACTGTATACATTAATGAGTGAAAGGGATGGACTTAAGGCTTCAAAAGAGAAGCTTAGGTGCTGTCTGACAGATGTAAACGTTTCTATGAGTGTCCTGAAGGAAATCTTATTTCCTGTAGTTGTATACTTGAGATCTCTGAAAATCAGACTCAGAATCTTATTGTTAGAACAGCAACTTTACAACGTAAACTGAAATCTCAATCTTGCATGGTAACTGCTGTTAAAATGAGGGCATTGATTAGAAAGGAATCAGACCCTGAAAAATGGGATGGTGATATATGGATTGATAATGATGTCAGTGGAGAGGTTGAAACCCAAGGTCATGCTGAGTCTTCCCTATATAACCCTGTAATAGTCTTCTCTGAGGACACAGCCGCCCCACCTCCAGCTTGCCCTGAGAAGTTGGCCACCCAACCTCCACCTGAAGGGATTAGCCCTAGAGTGGTTAATCATGTTTCACCAGATGAAACTGCAAATGAATACCCTGAAGCAAATGGCCTGGAAGATACTTCTAATTCTTTTCATGACCTACCCCCAGCACCCATCATTTCTTCCAAACCTATAACTAGACAAAAGTCCCAACAGGCCCCTAAAGGTGAGGTACAATGTATCACACATGAGGAGGTACGTTATACTCCAAAAGAACTTGTGAGTTTTCCAATGTATATAGACAGAAATCAGGGGAATATGTGTGGCAATGGATTTTAAGGGTGGGGGATAATGATGGGAGAAATATAAGGCTGGATCAGGCTGAATTTATCGTTATGGACCCACTAAGCAGAGATTCTGTATTCAATGTTATAGCTCAAGTGGTTAGACAAGACATTAAGAGTTTATGTGGATGGTTGGCTGAAATATAGATTAAATCATGGCTGACATTACCTGAGGTTGAAATGTCAGAACTGTCCTGATATAATGCAGATGAGGGGATCCAGAGGCTTAGAGAGATTGGAATGTTAGAGTGGATTTATCATGGAAAGCCTGCTCTTATATCCCAGGAACGTCCAGAGGATGCACCATTTACCAGAATGGTGAGAAATAAATTTGTGAGACTAGCACCATCATCCATGAAGCGCTCTGTAGTTGCCCTTCTCTGGGGTCAGATATTACTGTGGGAACTGCTGTCACTGAGCTTGAATCCTTAAACACAACAAGGATGGCCGGATCCCAAGTTGACAGAAGACAGATGGCAGTGTTTAATCACCAAACACAAGGTGGACATGGCTATCATAATAGACAGCAGACTCAAAGCAGCAATCAAAATGATATGACTCACAGAGACTTGTGGCATTGGCTAGTAGATCATGGGATACCTAGAAGTATACTAGATGGGCAGTCTACTAAATTCTTGTTTGAGCTATATAAACAAAAGGTTTCTAGGTCAAGTGAACAGAAATCTAACCTGAATTACAAAAGCAGAGTCATGGCCCCTTAATCAATTTCCAGACTTAAGACAATTTACAGACCAAGAGCTCCTTGCATGAGGGCGAGGCCAAGTTCTTTGGGGGAGGACCCTGTTACACTGCCACAAATTTATACTGTTAATCTTCCTCCAAGCTTTCCCAAAGTACAGCAATGGCCTTTTGCGAAGGAATTGTGCATTGGGGAAAAGGAAATGATCAGATAATTGGGGGATTATTAGACATGGGTTCAGAAGTGAAATTAATTCAGAGGACCCAAAACATCACTCTGGTCCACAAGTCAGTATGGGAGCTTATGGAGATCAGGTGATGATGGAGTTTTAGCTCAGGTCCATCTCACAGTGGGTTCAGTGGGCCTCCAGACCCATTCTATAGTTATTTCCCCAGTTCCAGAATGCATAATTGGGATAGACACACTGAGCAGCTGGCAGAATTCCCACATTGACTCTCTAACTCATGGAATGAGGACTATTATGGTAGGAAAGGCCAAGAAGAAGCTACTAGAACTGCCTCTACCTAGCAAAATAGTAAATCAGAAGCAACACCCGAGTCCTGGAGGTATTGCAGAGATTACTGCCACTCTCAAGGACTTGAAGGATGCAGGGGTGGTGATTACCACCACATCCCCATTCAACTCTCCTATTTGGCCTGTGCAGAAAAGAGATGGGTCTTGGAGGATGACAGTGGATTATCATAAGCTCAAGCAGGTGGTAACTCCAATTGCAGCTGCTGTTCCAGATGTGGTATCTTTGCTTGAGCAAATCAATACATCCCCTTGTACCTGGTATGCAGCTATTGATCTGGCAAATGCTTTTCTCTCAATAGCTGTTAGTAAGGAACACCAGAAACAGTTTGCTTTCAGCTGGCAAGGTCAACACTATACACTGTCCTACCTCAGGGGTCTATTAACTCTCCAGTCCTATGTCATAATCTAGTCCACAGGGAACTTGATTGTTTCTCCCTCCCACAAGACATCATGCTGGTCCATTATATTGATGATATCATATTGATTGGACCTAGTGAGCAAGATGTAGCAACTACTCTAGACTTATTAATAAGACATTTGCATATCAGAGGATGGGAGAAAAAACTCCAACAAAAATGCAAAGGCCTTCCACCTCAGTGAAATTTCTAGGTGTCCAGTGGTGTGGGGCATGTCGAGGTACCCCTTCTAAGGTGAAGGATAAGTTGCTGCATCTCGCCCCTTCTATGACCAAGAAAGAGGCACAACACCTAGTTGGTCTCTTTGGATTTTGGCAACAACATATTCCTCACTTTGGTGTGCTACTCCAGCCCATTTATTGATTGACCAGAAAAGCTGCTAATTTTGAGTGGGGACCTGAACAAGAGGAGGCTCTGTGACAGGTCCAGGCTGCTGTACAAGCTGCTCTGTCACTTGGGCCTTATGATTCAGCAGATCCAATGGTGCTGGAAGTGTCATTGGCAAATAGAGATGCTGTCTGGAGTCTTTGGCAGGCCCCTATAGGAGAATCACAACTCAGACCCTTAGGATTTTGGAGCAAAGCCTTACCTTCTTCTGCAGATAACTATTCTCCTTTTGAGAAACAGCTTTTGGCCTGCTAATGGGCTCTAGTAGAGATTGAATGCATACCCTTTGGCCACCAAGTTACCAGGAGACCTGAGTTGCCTATCATGAGCTGGGTGTTGTCTGACCCACTAAACCATAAAGTTGGGTGTGCATGGCAACACTCCACCATAAAACAGAAATGGTATATACAAGATAGGGCCAGAGCAGGTCCTGAAGGCACAAGGAAGTTACACGAGGAAGTGGTCCAAATGCCCATGGTCTCCACTCCTGCCACATTACCTTTTTCTTTCCCAGGCCAGAACTATGACTTCTTGAGGAATTCCTTATAGTGAATTGACTGAGGAAGAGAAAACTTGGGCCTGGTTTATAGATGGTTCTGTACAATATACAGGTACCACTCAAAAGTGGACAGCTGCAGCACTATAACTGCTTTCTGGGATGTCCCTGATGGACAGTGGTGAGGGGAAATCCTCCCAGTGGGCATAACTTTGAGCAGTGCACCTGGTTGTTCATTTCGCTTGAAAGGAGAACTGGCCAGAGGTGCATCTGTATACAGACTCATGGGCTGTTGCTAATAGTTTGGCTGGATAGTCAGGGTCTTGGAAAGACCATTATTGGAAAATTGGTGACAAAGAAGTCTAGGGAAGAGGCATGTGGATAGACTTTTCTGAATGGGCTAAAAACATGAAGGTTTGGGTGTGCCGTGGTGGTTCAGCAGGCAGATTCCCAGTGCCTGACCTAGCAAAAATAAATAAATAAATAACCTTCCTTTATGTATATATGTTATACTGTATAATAAAAAAAGTTTGGAAAAAAACACACATGAAGATATTTGTGTCCCATGTGAATACACACCAGAGGGGGACTTCAGCAGTGGAAGGTTTTAATAATCAAGTAGATAAGATGACCTGTTCTGTGGATACCAGTCAGCCTCTTTCCCCAGCAACTTCTGTCATTGCCCAATGGGCTATGAACAAAGTAGTCATGGTGGTTATGGATGGAGGTTATGCATGGGGTTAGAAACATGGACTTCCTCTCACCAAAGCTCACCTTGCCACTGCTGAGTGCCCAATCTACCAGCAGAGACCCACACTCAACCCCCAATATGGCACCATTCCCTGAGGTGACCAGCCAGCTCTATGGTGGCAGGTTGATTACATGGAATTTCCTTCACGGAAGGGGCAGCAATTTCTTCTAACTGGAATAGACACACACTCTGGATATGGGTTTGCTTTCCCTGCATGCAATGTTTCTGCCCAAACTACCATCCATGGACTTACAGAATGTCTTATGCATCATCCTGGTGTTCTACATAGCATTGCTTCTGATCAAGGAACACTCTTCACAGCAAATGAAGTGTGGGAATGGGCACATGCTCATGGAATTCTTTGGTCTTACCATGTCTCCCATCATCCAGAAGCTTCTGGATTAACAGAATGGTGGAATGGCCTTTTGAAAACTCAATTAAGCTGCCAACTAGGGGGCAATACCTTGCAGGCCTGGGGTAATGTTCTCTAGGAAGCTGTGTATGCTCTGAATCAACATCCACTGTATGGTGCAGTTTCTTCCATAACCAGGATCCATGGGTTCAGAAACCAAGAGATGAAAATGGGAGTGGCACCATTCACTATTACCCCTAGTGATCCACTAGGAAAATTTTTGCTTCCTGCCCCTGCAACCTTGAGCCCTGCTGGTCTACACGTTTTAGTTCCAGAAAGGGGAGTGCTTCCACCAGACAAAACAACGATTCCATTGAACTGGAATCTAAGGCTGCCCCCTGGTCACTGGGCTACTCATGCCCCAGGATCAACAAGCCTAGAAGAGGGTTACTTTACTGGCTGGGGTGATTGATCCTGATTATGAGGGGAAAATAGGACTGCAACTGCACATGGAGGTAAAGAAAAGTTTTCCTTGAATATAGGAGATCCCGTAGGGCATCTTTTAGTACTACCATGCCCTGTGATTAAAATCAATGGGAAACTGCAACAACCCAATCCAGGCAGGACTACCAATGGCTCTGAAACTTCAGGAATGAAGGTCTGGGTCACCCTACGAGGCAAAGAACCATGGCCAGCTGAAGTGCTTGCTGACGGTGAAGGGAACATGGAATAGGTAGTGGAAGAATGTAGTGATCATTAGGAACTCTGACCACATGTTCGGTTACAGAAATGAGGACTATAATGCTGTTTTGTTCATGTTATAATATTTGAGTTGTAAGATATCAAGTTTAAGAATGAATATTACCCAAGGACTTGCGCCATACTCTGGGGAGATTTAGTACTTTTCCAGTTGTACATGGGTCAGTTAAGTATTCTTAGGCGAGGGGAAAAAATGTGTCTTTTGTTGTTTTCTATTTAGAGATTAAGTATGGTTAAAGGTGATGTTTATACCTGCCAAGTTGACAAGGGATAGACTGTCCTGGTCAGGTTCATGTGTCAACTTGACCAGGTGGTAGTGCCCGTTTGTCTGGTTGGGCAAATACTGGCCTGTCTGTTGCTCTGAGGCCATTTCATAGAATTAAATCATGATCAATGCAGCTGCATCCACAGCTGATTGCATTTGTAATCAGCCAAGGGGAGTGCCTTCTGCAATGATTGATGTCTAATCTAATCACTGGAAGGCTTTTAAAGAAAATTCAGAAGAGACAATCTCTCTTCCTGCTTCAGCCTGTGAGCCTCTCCTGTGGAATTCATGCAGACTCTTCATTAGCATCATTGGCTTCACAGCCTGCCCTACAGATTTTGGACTCTGTGTTCCCATGGCTATGTGAGATCCATGTATAAATTTTATATCTACAGATATTTCCTGCTGATTCTGTTTCTCTAAAGAACCCTAGATAATACAGGCAGGAAAAAAAACTACATTATCAATGGTGACTTCAAATATAAATGGATTAAAATTTCCAGTCAAAAAGCAGAGATTGGCAGAATGGATTTTTTAAAAAAAGGCATAATCGATCTGTGTGCTAACTGCAAGAGACTCACTTTAAGTTCGAAGGCAGAAGTAGATTGATGTGAAAAGATGTGAAAAAATATCTATGCAAGTAGTAAGTGAAAGAGCTGGGGTAGCTATACTAATAACAGATAAATAAACTTTCAGTCATTAACAGTTACGAGGGTAAAAGACAGTCATTATTTACTGATAAAGGAGATAATTCATCAGAAAGTTGTAACAACTATAAATATAAATATGCACATAATATCAGAACAATAAAATACATGAATTTAATACTTATGGTTTCAAAGGGAGAAATTCACAGTTACATTAATAGGAGACATTAATACACCACTCTCAATAGTGGCCAGAACTTCTATTCCGAATATTAATAAGGAAATACAAGACTTGAAGATACTCTGAACCAACTAAACCTAACAGACATGTAACACATCACCCACCATCAACAGGATACACATTCTTCCCAAGTGCATATGTATTATTCTCCAGGATAGATCATGTGTTAGATCACATATATTAAGACTTGAGTTTTTAAACATTTTGCAGAAAACTGCAAAACATTGCTAAAAGGAATCAAAAAGGACCTAAATAAAAGGAATGACATTCTTTGTTCTTGGATTGGAAGACTAAATATTGTCAAGATGTCAGTTCTAACCAAAGAAATTACAGATACTATACAATTCCACCCAAAATTCCTACAACCTTTGGTTTCATTTTGCTAAAGTTGTTGACATGCAGTATACCAGAAATGGACATTTACCATTGGGGATTTATTAGTTTATATGTCTCCAATCCTAAGGCCATGAAAAGTACAAATCAAGGCATCAAAAGGATGATACTTTCTTCCTGAGTAAAGGCTGCTGGCAATCCAGGGCTCGTCTGTCATATGGCGAGTCACATGGTGGCATCTGCTGGTCTTCTCCTGGGTTTTGTTGCTTTCAGCTTCTGCTCCATCTGTGGCTTTTTTTTGAGCTTCTCTGTATTTCTCTTTCACATAAAGGACTCCCATAAGAGGATTAAGACTCATCTGGGGCATTACTCAACTGAAATAACCTAATCTAAAGGTCCCACCCACAAAAGGTTTACATTACTCAAAGAATGAGATACCTTTAAGAATGTGACATTTTCTGGGGTAAATACAGCTTCAAATCATAACAGTCTTCTTTGAATAAATGGAAAAGTCAACCACAAAATTTATATGGAAGTAACAATGTGGATGAACCTTGAGGACATAATGCTGAGTGAAATAAGTAAGGCACAAAAGGACAGATATTGTATTATTTCACTATTATGACTCAGTAGAGATAATCTCAGAAGTTACAGTGTAGAATATAGCAGACCCAGAGATATGTAAAAACTAGAGATGGAGGAAATGCTACCCAAAGAGGTTTACTAAATGCAAGGAAATGGATAGTACTGATGGTAACTTAAAGCAGATTTATAAGTAACATCGCCATGTTGAAGGTGGATTAGACTGAAAGGGGATGTATAATGCCATGTATCCTACTGCTTAAATTTACAGTTATAAAAAAGTTCCTTCATGAACTATTTCAATGGTTCAATAATGTTCAGAAAGAGCCAATAGTATAGGGATATACAAGGAAAACTAAAAATACATGCTATGGCCAAAAGTTACAGGAAGACATCAACAATACCATAGCACTACCAGGGGCAACTAACTTGGGGATAGGGAGGGACAAGTGGCAAGAGGAATTTTGATTTGATAGTTGGTGACATTGTGTCTGCCGGTTCTTTGTCATTATAGACCAAGGAAAACTGTCTAGAATTGAGAGTGCTGCTGATTGTACAACCAAACAAAGATACTGTCAGACATGGCTTGTTTATTTTGGACATTACCCCTGATGCCCAATAGATAAAGGGAGCTGAAAGGTGCAATGACTGAGAAGCATAGTGGTAAATGGTGAAACATTTATATGATGAAATTTGGTGTGGCTACAAAAAGGAGGGATGTTGAGGGGCACACAAGGAAGTGAATAATCCTTGGAGACGATGTGTTGTGCAAAATAAGGTAGAAGCAAAAGAGCAAATATACTAAGGTCTCTCTCAGAAAATACTTCTGTGGGCCCTTATATGAGCCACATTTGGTCTGAAGTTAGACGTATTCATGGATTCTGAGACACTGAGCTATATATAGCTGGTATTTCCCTGGAACTTTGAGTATCTCTGTGACACCTAGGTCCCAGAAATTGAGTGCAGACTTGAAAGTTATCAGAGCTATATATAGTAACAGTTAAAGTAACAACAAAACAAAAGGGTCAGGCCTCAATTAGAGTCTAAGGTAAATTAGAAGGTAGGGCAAAAGATGTTAGTGTATGTACTCTAGACCTTCAGTTACTTTATAAGATCAAAGGCAGGTTTATTATATGTAGAACCTAAATTTTCTGTACACATAATCTAAATCAACCTCTCTGGATAGCTCAATGAAACAACCAAACTCCTGGAGTCCAGAATGGGAATGAGGGCTTGTAATTCTCTATAGCTTAATATAATACCAGGGTACATCTCAGACTATGGTGGTTGATAATTAGAAAGTATTGGTAGAGTCCCTTGAGGATCTGAAGGGGGGAAAACACACACACACACAGAACTATTAAACTCTCCAATCTGGGAAACCCCAGGTACTCTCTCAAGCATTGGGGACTCCCAAGAAAATATGCCAAGCTCTTGATTTTGAGGCTTGCCCTTATGAAACTCATTTGTGTAGGGGAGAAGCTAAGACTATCCATAAAGAGGCCTAAGAGTTGCTTCCAGGAAGCCACTTTGCTGCTCAGATGTCATTTCTCTTTGTCTTTAGGCCCAACTCTGCAAAAAAGATCATTTCCCTCCCCACTACATGGTATTAGCCATCCAGGGGTGAAAATCTCCCTGACAACATGGAGCGTGACTCCCAGGGATGAGTCTGGCCCTGGCACCATGGGCCAACAAAAGCTTCCCGACCAAAAGGGGGAAAAGAAGTGTCTTAAAATAAGGCACCCATGGCCAAGAGAGATCAAATGGGGTCAGGAGGCTATTCTGGAGGCTGCTCTCATGCTAGCTTCAGTTAGATAGTGCTAATTGCCATGGTTTGCTAAACCCCAATCACTGTCACTCCTGTTAACTCGTAATAACACCTAGGGCTCAAACTGAGACTCTATAAAGGTTTCATGCCCTAGGTTTGCCTTCATGGAACATATAATTCCTGGAGGGTTCCTAGGTCAGATAAATCCTAAAAGTCACAGGGACCAGCCTTTCCAGGATTATTCATCAATCACATCCCTCTGTCCTTTAGTGTGGACACCCTTCTCAACATGAAAATGTCAGTTTTCAACATGAAAAAGTCAGAGCAGGCATTGCTCAAAGATCCTTACAGATTGGGAGAAGGAGTGTAGGAAAAGAAAGAGGCAGGACAGAGAAAATAGGATCTAACAAATTAGTATGACTGCTGAATTGCTATATTAATATTTCTTCTAACCTCCAGTGTTTTGGAGTAGCTAGAAGTAAAAATCTGAGATGATGGAATAGTAGCCCATGACAAATTCATGGATCTGTTCTGTAACTATTTGTTGAAGTGTGCTTTGAAAATTATTATTTTTTTCTTTCTTTGTTTTGTATATATGTTATATTATACAATTTTAAAAGTTTAAAAAATGTATATGGAAGTGTAATGGGCATTGAACAGCCAAAATATCTTTAAAAAGAAGAACAAAGTTAGAAGACTCACACTCCAAAATTTAACACTTAATACAAAGCTACAATAATCAAAACAGCCTGTTACTGACACAGGGCAGACACATTGACAAATATAATCAAACTGAAAGTTTAGAAACAAACTGTCATACCTATGGCAAATTGATTTTTATTTTATTTTTTGGCATAGGCAGGCTCCAGAGTCAAACCCAGGTCTCTGGCATGGCAGGCAGGAATTCTGCCACTGAACCACCATTGTACCACCCTGGCCAATTGATTTTTGATAAAGTTGTCAAGTCTACTCAGTGGGGAAAGAATAGTCTCTTCAACAAATGGTGCTGGAAAACTGGATATCCATAAGCATACAATGAAAATGATCCCCTACCTCACACCAGATATAAAATTTAACTAAATATAGATCAAATGCATAAATATAAGAACCAAAATTATAAAATTCCTAGGAGAAAACATAGGGAACATCTTCAGTATCTTGTATTAGCGAGTGGTTTCATATAATTTACACCAAAAACAGGATCAACAATAGAAACAAGTAGATAAATGGGACTTCACAAATTACAAGTCTTAGTGTATTAAAGGACTTCTTCATGAAAGTAAAAAGAGAACCTAGAGAGTAGGAGAAAATATTTGGAAACCACATGCGGTAGTTTGAAGTTGTATGTACCCAAGAAAAGCATGTTCTTAAATCTAATCCATTCCAATGGTGTAAGTAGGACCTTCTGATGAGGTTACTTCAGTTAAGCTGTGGCCGCCTCAATTAGGAGAAATCTTAATTCCATTACTGGAGTCCTTTATAAGCAAAATGAATTTCAGACAGAGAAAGAACATGCCAGAGGGAGCAGCCAAAAGCTGAATATCAACAGAATCTGGAAGAAAGGGAGAGGCTAGGAGAAACCCATGACCAAGAATCACCAGCAGCTATTTCCTGAATTCCAGTCTTTGAGAAGAAATCATCACCTTGATTGCACTTTGATTTGGAATTTTTCCTAGCCTGAAACCATGAGCTAAAAAATTCCCATTGTTTAAGTTGACCTATTTCATGGCATTTGCTTGATCAGTCCAGGAAACTGAAATACTACATATCCATGAAGGATTCACTATCCAGAATACATTAAGAAAACTTACATCTGACCCACAAAAGACAAACCAGCCATGTAAAAAATGGCAAAAGACTTCAATAGACATTTCTTCAAAGAAGATATACAAAAGAGCCAAAACCACATGAGAAGATGCTCAAACATCATTAGCCTTCAGGGAATGCAAATCAAAACTGCACTGAGAAACCACTTTATACCCACTAGAATGACTATTACTGAAAATACAGAAAACAGTGAGTGTTAAAGAGGATGAGGAGAAATATGAGAACTTGTTCGTTGTTGGTAGGAATGTAAAATGGTGCAGCCACTGTGGAAAATGTTTGGAAGTTCCTTAGAAAATTAAGTATAGAATTACTATATGACCAAGTAATCAATTTCTAAGTATATACCTCAAAGAATTGAAAGCAGGGACTCAAACGTATTTGTACACCAATATTCATGGTGGTATTCTTCAGTTATCAAATGATGGATGCATACCATGTCCATCAGGTGAGTGGATAAACCAAAGTTGTACATACATAAAATTGAATACTATATAACCGTGACAAGGAATATAGTTCAGAAACATGCAACAAAATGGATGAATCTTGAAAACATCATATTGAGTGAACTGAGCCAGACAACAAAGGACAATTATGGTATGATTGCACTGATATAAAATAATTAGAATAAGCAGATTCATTGGGTCACAATTGCAAATATAGGTTACCTGAGGCTGGGTGAGTGTAGGGAATGGAAAGTTAATGCTCAATTGTTAGTTTCTGTTTGGAGTGATGGTAAAATTTTGGCATAAGATGGTGGTGACAGAAGCATGAATTTGTGAATGTAATTGTTACTTCTGAATTGTATATTTGATTGTGGTTAATAGGGTAAGTTTTACAATGTACATATGCTAATAGAATAAAAATTTAAAAAGAAACACAGGATTATAGAACACAGTGAACCCTAATTAATAGCCTAATTATAATAGAATTCTTTCACAAACATAACAAAGGTACCACACTATTGAGTGATGAAACAAGCTGTAGTATGTATATACAGTGGAATATTATGCAGCTGTAAGACAGAATAAAGTCATAAAGCATTTAACAACATGAATAAACCTTGAAGACATTAGGCTGAGTGAAATTAGTCAAAAACAAAAGGACAAATACTGGATGGTCTCATTAATGTGAACTAACATTAATGAGTGAACTTGGAGACTTGAAATTAAGAATACAGATTATCAGGAGATAGAAATAGGGTAGAGATTGGGCAATTGGTACTGAAGGAATACAGAGAACTTTGGAGATGAAAGATAGCACTCCTGGGGAAGTGACTGAAGAAACCAGGAGAGAAAGCTAGCAGACTTCACCATGTGCCTTCCCAGCTGACAGAGGTGTTCCAAAAGGCAACGGCCTTTCTTGAGTGAAGGCAACCTCTTGTTGGTGCCTTAATTTGGACATTTTCATGGCTTTAGAGCGATAAACTTGCAACTTAATAAATTCCCCTTTTAAAAAGCCATTCTGTTTCTGGCATGTTGCATTCTGGCAGCTTTAGCAAACTAAAACAGTATCCATGTGTAAAAGATATTAAAATATCCTTGGCCCTTACCTTTTAACCATATCCAGAAATTATCAAAGATCTAAATGAAGAAAATATAGAAGGATATCCTAGTGATTTTGGAGTTTGGCAAAGATTTCTTAAATAGGATGCCAAAAATCACAAGTTATAATAGATATAAATAGCACAATAAACTGTTCTTTTTTCAAAATGAGAACAATGCTCTCAGAAGACACTCTTCCAAAAATGAAAAGGCAATCCCCAGAATGGGAGAAAATAATTGAAAAACATTTAACAAAGAACATGCATCTAGAATATAGATTTTTTTAAATTACAGCTCAACATTAAGACAAACCAATTATAAACATTCATAGTTTGATATTTTACTAAATAAGAAAAAGTAAAAAGATCCTCAATATAATTAACTGTTAGTGAAATAGAAATTCAAGTGACAATGAAACGCTGTTATATACTCACTAGAATGGTAAAATTAAAAAGATTGACAATCATAGTGTTGGTGAGGATGTTAGCCAGCAGGAACTCACAGGCCCTGCTGGTGGGAATTTAAAATAATATATTAAATATTAAATAAAAATTAAATAATATATATAAAGTATATAAATAATATATTTTAAATATTTCCAAAATATTTGGAAAACGTTGGCACATTCTGAAAAAGTGAAGCCTGCACATATTATACAAGGCAGCCATTCCATAACTATGTATTTATGTGCAGAAATTGAATATATGTCCACAGAATTTTTACATGAATGTTCAAGGCAGCATCATTTATAATAATCAAAGGCTGGAAACAATCCAAATGTCCATCAACAGATGGAAGGATAAATTGATTGTTATGTATTCATACAATGAAATACTACTCAGCAACAAACAGAGAATGATACAGTGTCACTGGAAACAACATAGTATAATGCTTTTGAGATCCATCTAAGTGACAAAAGCCACAATTTTTATGAAACTGTCAATTCCAATTAAGAGAATTAAATTTAAAGGTCCCAATGTATATGGAATTCTACAAAAGTTTTACTGATAGTGATAGAAAGAAAACTAACAATTGCCAGAGGCCAGGAGAAGGAAGAAAGTTTGAGTTTGCAGGTAGTTACACAATTGTAAACATTTATTAAAATTCATTGAAGTATACAATTGAAGTTGGTAAATTTCATTGCACAACATTATACCTCCATAAGGCTGCTGCCCAAAAAAGGTATAAAATGGATCAGGAGACTATCTTAAAAGTGCAGTACACAAATCTTCTTCTCAACAACTTATAGAACTACCAGAAAAAAAAATCAGAAAGAATATAAAAACTCTGAATAACACAATCAGAAACTTAATCAAGATCTAATCAGTATATAGCGTACATTCTAGTCAACAACAGCAAAATAAACTTGCTTATCCAACACCCATGAACATTCGCCAAGATAGATAATATTACATAATTATGTTCTTAAAGGCTGTCAGCATCACTCTCCCTAAGTCTGATATCCGGTTGCCCTATTAGCTTTCTCTGTACTTCCCCCTCATGTAATGCACAGTAGAGACCTAGCATTCTGCTATTGCTCCTGCTCAGTGAATTTTCCCCAATAAAAGCTGCTCTGGCAGTGACATATGTGTGTTTTACTGCAATTAACTTTGATTTGCTGTACACTGACTTAAAGGGTAAAAAAAAAACCCACTATGGTTGATGTGCTAAAAATAAATTCTATGGCAATAGAACATAATTAGAGATATAAATTTGTAATTTATTCTAATAATCCAAGTGAGAGATGATGGTGACAGAGAATTAGTAAGATGCTAGTTTTATTTTGAAAGCAGGTCCAAGGATTTCTTGATTGATCAAATGTACCTTATGAGAGAAAGAGAGAGGTCAGTATTGACTGAAAGATTGACAACACCCATTATATTAGGTAATTTGTGTAAAGGGAGGCCAGGACTGAAGTCTACCTTTGAATCTTCTAGCCCAATGATTTTATCACAGCCTTTGATGTTTCAGGGAATATATTGCATCATATGCCAGTCACTTCCATATGTCTCAAGAATGTTCACCATCTATCAAAATGTTAACAATAGTAAATAGGCATCATATTCCTGATAATTAAGAAAAACTGAATTACACATGTATGCAAAGTTCATAATTCCAGAAAAACCAATAGCACTGAATAATGCTCAAAGATTATGATTATTCTCTCCTTTTTACCTTCAAAATTAAACTTCCTAAGAGTTAACTATATTCAATGGCACTACTTCCTTTTATCCTATTTCCTTTGAAACCTTTTGAAGATTGGCATCAATGCCTACCATTCAATTGAAACTGCTTTTGTCAAAGTAAGCAACTTCTGAGAAATCCAAAAACCAAATTTCAATTTTTATTTCCTCTCAAACTCCCAGAAGAACTAGTCTGCCATTTTTAATTACTCCCTATCCTTGGCTTCATTTTGGAATGATTTTTTAATTTGGTTTAGCTGTTAATCTTTTTCATCTTCTAAATCTACCTACTCTCTTTTTTAAAGCCATACTCTCCCAACAGCATTAAATTTGATGATACCCACATCTACATTAGCACTCAAGCAACTCAAACCCATATGTCCAAAATGGAAACCTTCACCAGCCTGTTATTATTCCAGAGTCCATCTTTATGACTGCAATATAATGTCTGAATTTTTTTTATTTCTTCTTTCCTTATTCCATCTGATCATTTACTCATTAATTCCTTTTTTGGGGGCATGGGCAGGCTCTGGGAATCAAATCTGGGTCTCCAGCATGGCCGATGAGAATTCTGCCACTGAGCCACCATTGCATCACCACTCATTAATTCATTTTTGTCTCTTGACTCCATCCCCCTGATTTTTTTTTAGGACCATCATTCGCTTTCACTGGATTAAAATCATTTTAGTGGATTTTAACTGTAGCTGACATTTAACTACACCCAATAAACTTTTGTTGTGCGACTGTGTAACAGAATACATGTTTTACCTAATTTAATTTTAGGTTTTATTTTGCAAATGAAGGTAATGGAAGATAGCCACAACTAAAGTTGCCCTCTGCTCTGGCGTCTGGAGAGGTTCACTTAATTTTTACATCAGAAATGGCAGCAAGATTCCTATTTTTAAGAGACAAAGTTTTCAGAGGGTTGAAATGGCTAAAGAATGTTTATGGGGAAAACTTGGTACTAAGTTTCAGAGGCTTGAGTCTGTAGTTTGAAGAAAGAATTGGAAATAGCTCAGAAACATGTGGAATATTAAGAAACAGAAAAGGAGCATATATTAAATTGCTATAAATTTAATCCTGCCTTCCACCTACTGGCATACTGCTGGGAACTATTGGAAAGATGTTAAATTGCTTGGTAATTTTTTTTTTTTTTTTTTGCATGGGCAGGCACCGGGAATCGAACCCAGGTCTCTGGCATGGCAGGAAAGAATTGTGTCATTGAGCCACTATCTGGTAATTATTTTTGAATGCCAGCTTGGCATGTCTATGAAAGCTACACTGAGTCAAGATTAAGACATAGCAACATAGTCTCCAGCTTTATTCAGCTAAATACAAACAAAAGGAAATTCTCTTAGACGATCTTCATGAGAATGTCTTGGAATTTTTGAAGCCAAGCTCAACAACGCTGCCAGAATAATATTTTTTGAAGTACAACCCTAGTCAGGCCAATCTTCTGCTTACAACATTTTGATGATTTCATCATGATCTAATTATCTAGTCCCTACTTGCCTCTTCTGCTTTTCTCTTCATATGCCCCTTCCCTTTCTCCCTCCCTTAACCCCTGCCTCAGTCTCTCCTTCTCTCTTCTACAAGCAAACTGAGCTTTTGGCAATTTCCGAAACATTTTTCCTTGATTCTCTTTGGCTTTTATTATTTTGTATGCTTTCAATTTTTTCATTTCTTTCACTTTTGTATAGCTTCATCTCACCTCCTCTCTACTGCCAAACTTGGCTCCTATTTTGCTTTTCTTAACTTAATATGATGAAACTTCTTCCACATCACTGACCCATTTCTTACCCAAACCTAAACGTAGGTCTTAAACTTGTCACAGCTAGTTTAAGTTTCTTCTTCATGTTCTGAGAGAATGAGATGCTTATATTAATGCAGCAATGTTATGCCAGCAATTCCTTCTTTAAGATGGCAGTACCTAGAAGAGATATATATAATATCTTAATCTCAGAAACTAACCTGACTTCCTAATATTAAGGATTTAATAAATACTTGCTAAACAAATGTATGGAATATTAATTCAAAAATTAATATATCAATTTACAATGGAGTACCTATTATATCTGAAGTTTTTAAAATATTTTAGCTTAAATGCCAAGAAAAAAAATCAAGATGACTGTAAGTATAAAATAAAGGAAATAAGTATATGGGAATAAAAAGAGAGAGAGAAGATGTTCTGAAAATTGATCACTATTGTAAAGTCTTATATATTTGTGATACTTTTCATGATATACCTGAAATCATGTTTACAGTTTATGGAAAAAATTGTGAGTAAAAATGTAAAACCAGTAGCAGGTGTTTTATTGTAAAAGCTTGTTGATACATTCTATGTGAATCCTTGGTTGATTCTCAACTCACTACAGCTTGTATTTTATCTTGTCTCCAATAATATGATAACTGACTAAGTGTAAAGACTTGTATTCATTTATTTGATTGCAACCATCTGTTCTCCAAAAGTCATTTCTTTCCCTCAGGATTTGAAACGATATCTACAGATTCCTAGGATGCCCTCTTCCTTTTTCTCTTGAGGGAAATGACCCTGTCTTGATTGCCTCTTTTGTATTCTCTCCTAGGTTTTGTCCTAAATCAAAGCTGTCCACAGGAGTTCAAAAGCAGCAATTACACAGCTTGAGCCTCAGAAATACAAGTGACTGCATATCACAGAAAATGCATTTGTGTGTTCAGAGTCTCCTTGGAACTTCCCATATGCTTTCTGGCAGTCAAATTCTCATGCAGAAGCAACCCATGCCAAAAGGTCACACCCTTTAAAACATCATTTGCTAGGGATAAAATACGGGGGTACTAAGAAGGAGAAATCAGAGGTCTTCCTTATAATGGACAGATAGTTGATGCCCATTACTGTGCATTTCTTAATCATATTCAGATAATTACTTATCTGTTACTTATCTCATCATATTTAATCCCCTCAACAAATAAATGAGGTAGGCATTCTTTTAGGTCATTCTGAAGTAAGAAAATTAAGGATTATAGACTCTGCCAAGGAGCCTCAGGTAGCTACTAGCAATATGGAATACAAAGCCAGGTCTGAATAACTTCAGAAAACTTCAGAGCATGTTGTTTCCTAGGAGACTAACTAATGCAGGTATATATGAGTTTTTTAGTATGCTTTCAACTTCAACTTGAAAGTTTATGGTTCTCTATGAATATCAGAGTATACCTAGTGAGGGTATTAGACACACTAATATAAATTCCCTCAAGGTGTTTATGATCTAGTTGGGAAGACAATACATGAACAAGTTTAAAACATTTAGTGAAGTAAGATGTAATAAAAATTTCAAGACACATATTTTGTCTTATTTTTATTATTTCTTTAAGACCAGAGTCAAATCCCTGGCTAGCACTGGAACTCATTAATACTGCTGAATTATTCCTACAAGCATGTTCTTCCCTCTAAAAATTGCTTTGACTCTTTTGTATCACTAAAATTTCCATATTTATTTTATAATAAACATGTCACTTTCTCCATTAGTTGTCTCCTGGGATTATAGTTGGAATTATTTGAGATTTGTAGACAATTTGGAATTAAAGGACATTTGTAAAATATTGCCTCCAAATTAATAAACACAATAAACCTCTCCAATTATTTAGGTCTTCGATTTTCTCAGCAATTTTCAGTGATTTTGGTGAAAAAGTTCTGCCCTCTTTATCCTAAGCATTTAATATTTTTTTTAATTCAGGACCATTAAAAAATTGTCATCACTTTGCTGAGTGCTTTCAATTATAACTATCAGTAATCAAATGTTATTTGGAAATCATTGTCATACTTGAGTTGATATTCCTTCATAACATTAAAAGCTATTTCATATTTATTACATCATTTCTTTCAACAAATTATTATACAGAGCAATGGTATGGAATGGAATTACAGAAAGGTTCAGCTGCTTTTGAACATATTGACAAGTTCTTGAAAAGATAATCTTACCATACACTCCAGCAGTTGTGTTCCTTGATAATTTCTCAACAGATTTGATAACTTATAGTCACACAATAACCTTCACATGAAATTTATAACATTTTTATTCATGATCACCCAAAACTGGGAGCAACAAAATATCTATCCTTCAGTAAGCAAATTGATAAATACAGTATAGTACATCATACAATGAATGTTATTCAGTAATTAAAAGAAATGAGCTAACAAGCTTCAAAATGACAGAGATAAACTTTGTCACATTTGCACATTGCCAAGTGAAAGAAATCAATCTACAAAGGCTTCATACTATATGAGTACAATTACATGAAATTCAGAACAGCCAAATCTAGAGAGACAATAAAAGTTTAAGAGGTTGCCTGATATGGAACAGGGCTTTATTTTATACTGGTGAAAATATTCTGCATGATACTTTAATGATGGACACACAAAACCATGCATCTGTCAAAACCCTTAAAATTTAAAGCACAAAGGGAGGAACTTAATATATGCAAATTTAAAAAATAATTTCAGAGTTCACAGTATGTAATACAGAATATGACACAAGAATGTATGTTAGAAATCTATGAAACTACTTTTCTGAGAGGACTGTGGGTGGGGAACTGCTGAATAAAATAACTTTGGGAACGAGTGGAGTTTGTGTGATTAAAGGCAAAAAAAAAATCGCACCTTACAACTATAGTCTAGCTGATAAAGTTGTAAACCATGGGGCACATATTAAACAATTCTAATACCATTATACATATATTCTGGAATTTAACAAATTAGCGGATAGTGAGAGGCAAATTTCTCACTGAAGTGAGAGTTGCATTCTAAAATAATCCATGTAATAATAGAGTAGAGTTGAGTCATCAGTATCAACTCATATTCATCCTAACAGAGACACAAATGGTTACATATAGAATTATTTATAGATGTATATACACATGCATTTCCATTCTCTTTCAGGTGAGAAGGCCCACAATAACAACACTTTAATAACAGTGAGCATACCTAGCACCCAGGTGTCAGTTTCTGAAACCATTCTCCAAAAAAAAAGTAACGAGAGTTTCTTGTAGAAACATTAATTAGTAGGACTGGTACAGGAAATATACAAAACCAGCCTGGAACATCTAGTAGTGCCAGAAAGCAATAACTTCTCATAAAAGAAAAACAAAACACATTGATGGGGGTAAATCAAAGGGACACAAGATTCAACCGAAAATACTCTCATAGGCCAAATCTGCATCAGTTTCAACACCAATACTAACATCAGGCTGTAAATGAAAGCATGAATAAATATCCATGAGTCCACATTGCTATAAATAAATGACTGAATAAATCGTTAAATGAGTGAGGACAGACTTGTGTCCCATGCAGGCAAATTTCCAATAATTTTTATACATGTTACATAGTTCCTGACTCCTTACATGTGGAATGCGCATAGTGACTTCCTTACAAAGAAACATATGGAAAGGGGAGAAGAAGGGAGAAAATTTTACAGAGGAGAACCAGACAAACTCAATGTCATCCAGGTGATCTAAATCAACATCTACAGTGATAAAAGCATGCTGATAGCGGGTAACCTAGCTCTACTCCAATCACGAGAAAAATATCAACAGAAGAACATCCTATACGAAACCTGACAGTATTCTTCAAAACTGGCAAGATCATCAAAAACAAGTTTTGAGAATTGTCAGTCAAAAGGAGCCAAAGGAGATAAAATGACTAAATACAATGTGGTTTCCTAAAACAGAGAAAGGAAATTAGGTAAAATGTAAAAATCTGAATAGACCATAGACTTCAACTAATGATAGCAATATATTAACATTGGCTCATTACTTGTAACAAATGTATTAAACTAATTTAAGATGTTAGTAGTAGGAGAAGCTGATTGCTGGGTACATAGGAACTCTCTACTATCTTCATAATTTGTCTTGTAAATCTAATTCTGTGCTAAAATATAAAATGTATTTAAAAGTTATTAGGAAGAAATTATGTTATAAAATTTTATACTTGTCAACTAATAATATAAGAAAGCCATTCAGAATGTATTACTTTGGTTTGAATTTTTTTTTTTTGTCTTTTCTTCTTGGCTTTATAAAAATGGCATACACTAAGCTGAATATATATAAATTGTACAATTTGATAAGTTTGACATATGTATACACCCATTCTACAGTCACTGAAATCAAGCTAATTATCATACCTATCAATCTCCAAAGTTTCCTCATAACCCTCTGATCCTTTATCCTCCCTCTCAATTCTCAGTCATCCTCTTATTTGTTTTCTGACATTTTATAAAATTTATTTTGACTGGAATCATACAAAATATATGATGTGTCTGGCTCTTTCTACTCAGCTTGATTATTTTAAGAATCACCTATGTGGTAGCCTGTATAAATAGTTCATTTTATTGCTGACTCCCATTCCACTTTATGAATATACCACACTTTGTACATCCATTCACCTACGGTTTTGACCAGTAATTCTTGCATTTGTGTGAGTTCTGGGTTGGTTTTGATGTTCTCCTTATGTTGAGACTTAGTTTCTGTCTTCTTTGTCTGATTTTAAAAATTTAATTCTAGACAGTGTGACTATTATGTTGTTTGATGCTGAATATTTTTGTATTACTAAATATATTCCTGAAATATTTTTTCTGAGTCAGAGTTAAGATAGAAAGTTTGATCCTTTTGGTTCTTGCTTTCAAGATTTACTAGGAAAGACCAGACCAGTCTTCAGTCTAGGATTAATTATTTCCACAACAGACACCAGACTCTCCATGTCATTTACCCAATGCCCCATTAATCATGAAGTTTTCTAGTCTGGCTAGGTGGAACAAGCATTTTACTGTGCCCTGTGTGAGCAGGGACACTATCAAACTAAATATTTTTGTGGTTCTTTTGCTGGCATCGTATAATTTCCTCTCACTCATGAACTGATCAGTATAGCTGAATGCAGGGAGGGCACTCTTTGGTAATCTCCAGAGTTCTCACTTTGTATAACTCTATGTCCTTTCCTGTATTGTTTATTGTAAATACTAGCTGTTTTGGTCTCCTCAGTCTATCAATTTCGTCTACACAACTCAGGGAGTCAATGGGCTCCATTTTGATTACCCTTCCTTGTCCTCTGGCTTAGATGCTATCTTAGGAAATTAAGTTGGGGCAATCTTAGAATTTGCCTCATTTGATTTCTCTCTGTCAGGAAACATGTTCTTTATTGCCTAGTGTCCATTGATTGTATTTATCTCTCTACATTTTGGTGTATTTCAGGTATGGAGGTAAATGTGTTCCCTTTGTGCCAGCCTTGTCAGAAGAGAGTCCCATTCAGCTGTTTGATTTTAAAATACATTAGAAATATCAGTTTATAATTCTTCAAACTTTAGAAAAGCGTTGTGAATTTTGTAGATTAATCTTAGAACTATGTTGCAAATGCAGTAGCCACTATCCAAGTATGGTGATTGAGCAGTCAAAATGTGGTTAGTCCAAATTGAGATATACTGCATTGCTTTATGTTTTCATTAGTCTTCAATGTCTGGATTCTTATATTTCCTTCTAAATTTTTTCTGTTGCTTTATAATATTTAATTCTGCTTCTGGAAACCACATTACACTCATAGGAGGAGAGTGAAAATTACATGTAACACGTTGGTATCATTATGAAAATGCTTCTTTAAACTTTTTTATTGTATAATAAAACATACACAAAGAAAAGAAAAAAGAAATTGTGAAAAATAACATATGTACTGAAAAGCAATAAATTTCAAAGCACAGTACCACAAAGAGCTGTAGAGCATATTTCAGAGTTTGACATGAGTTACAATTCCTCAATTTTAGGTTTTAGTTCCAGGTGCTCCAAGATATTAGAGACTAAAAGAGATATCAATCTAATGATTCAGAAATCATATTCATTTGCTAATTACCATTGTACTAAATGGAGAGAGACTGAAAACTTTCCCCATTAAGATCAGGAATGGGACAAGGATGCCCAATTGTCACCACTATTGTTCAACATTGTGCTAGAAGTTCTAGGTAAAGCAATCAGGCAGGACAAAGAAATAAAAGGCATCCAAATTGGAAAGGAAGAAGTAAAACTCATTATTTGCAGATGACATGATACTATACTTGGAAAATCCTGAGAAATCTACAGCAAAGTAACTTGAGCTAATAAATGAGTTCAGCAAGGTGCCAGGATATAAAACTAATGTGCAAAAATCAGTAATATTTCTATACACAAGTAATGACCTAATTGAGAAGTCAGTTAAGGAAAAAAAAATACCATTCAAAATACCAACTAAA
>PVIY010009470.1:0-72558 GCA_004026745.1 Myrmecophaga tridactyla | reverse complement strand
TTGTATTATAGTTAGGTAGCATTGTGCTGTCCATTTCTGAGATTTTATATTTAGTCCTGTTGCATAATCTGTATCCCTTCAGCTCCAATTACCCAATATCTTACCCTATTTCTATCTCCTGATGGTCTCTGTTACCAATGAAATATTCCAAGTTTATTCACTAATGTCAGTTCATAACAGTGAGAACATACAGTATTTGCCCTTTTGATTTTGGCTAATCTCACTCAGCATAATGTCCTCAAGGTCCATCCATGTTGTTACATACTTCATAATTTTATCCTTACTGCTGCATAATATTCCAGCTTATGTATATGCCGCAGTTTGTATAGCCACTCATCTGTTGATGGACATTTTGGCTGTTTCCATCTCTTTGCAATTGTAAATAATGCTGCTATAAACATTGGTGTGCAAATGTCCGTTTGTGTCCTTGTCCTTATGTCCTTTGAGTAGATACCAAGCAATGGTATTGCTTGGTCATATGGCAATTCTATATTTAACTTTTTGAGGAACTGCCAAATTTCCTTCTACAGCATTTGCACCATTTGACATTCCCACCAACAGTGGATACATGTGCCTCTTTCTCCACATACTCTCTGGCACGTGTCATTTTCTGTTTTATTGATAATGGCCATTCTGGTGGGTGTGAGATGATATTTTTTGTGGTTTTGATTTGTGTTTCTCTAATGACCAGGGAAATTGAGCATTTCTTCATGTGTTTTTTGGCCATTAGTATTTCCTCTTCTGAGAAGTGTCTTTTTCAAGTCTTTTGCCCATTCTGTAATTGGGTTGTCTGTCTTTTTGTTCTTGAGTTGAACAATTTCTTTATAAATTCTGGATACTTGACCTTTATCTGAAATGTCATTTCCAAATATTGTCTCCCATTTTGTAGGTTGTATTTTTACTATCTTGATGAAGTTCTTTGATGCAAAAAAGTGTTTAATTTTGAGGAGTTCCCATTTCATTCTTTCTTTCTTCACTTCTCTTGCTTTGGGTGTAAGGTCTATAAAACTGCCTCCAAGTATAAGATTTATATTTCCCTACATTTTCTTCTAACAGTTTTATGGTCTTAGATCCAATGTTAGGTTTTTGATACATTTTGAGTTAACTTTTGTATAGGGTGTGAGATATAGGTCCTCTTTCATTCTTTTGTATATGGATATCCAGTTCTCTAGGCACCATTTATTGGAGAGACTATTCTGTCCCAGGTGAGTTGGCTTGACTGCTTTATCAAAGATCAATTGTCCATAGATGAGAGGGTCTATATCTGAACACTCTATTTGATTCCATTCATCTAGATATCTATCTTTATGTGAGAACCATGCTGTTTTGAACATTGTAGCTTCATAATATGTCTTAAAGTCAGGTAGCATGAGACCTCCAACTTCATTTTTTTTTCTCAAGATACTTTTAACTATTCGGGGAACCCTGCCTTCCCAGATAAATTTGCTTATTGGTTTTTCTATTTCTGAAAAGTAAGTTTTTGGGATTTTGATTGGTATTGCATTGAATCTGTAAATTAATTTAGGTAGAATTGACATCTAAACTATATTAAGTCTTCCAATCCATGAACATAGTATGCCCTTCCATCTGTTTAGGCCTTCTGTGATTTCTTTTCACAATTTCTTGTAGTTTTCTTTGTATAGGTCTTTTGTCTCTTTAGTTAAATTTATTCCTAAATTGTAAATGGAATTTGTTTCTTGATTTCCCCATGAGATTGTTCATTTCTAGTGTATAGAAACACTACAGATTTTTGAGTGTTGATCTTGTAACCTGCCACTTTACTGTACTTATTTATTAGCTCTAGTAGTTTTGCTGTGAATTTTTTCGGGTTTTCAACATATAGTATCATATCATCTGCAAACAGTGAGAGTTTTACTTCTTCCTTTCCAATTTTGATGCCTTGTGTTTCTTTTTCTTGTCTAATTGCTCTGGCTAGAACTTCCAACACAATGTCGAATAAAAGTGGTAACAGTGGACATCCTTGTCTTCTTCCTGATCTTAGGGGGAAAGCTTTCAATATTCCCCATTGAAGATGGTGTTAGGTGTGGGTTTTTCATCTATTCCCTTTCTTATTTTAAGGAAGTTCCCTTCTATTAGTATCCTTTGAAGTGTTTTCTACAGGAAAGGATGTTGAATTTTGTCAAATGCCTTTTTTGCATCAATCGAGATGATCATGTGGGTTTTCTGCTTTGATTTGTTGATATGGTGCATTACATTAATTGATTTTCTTCTGTTGAACCATCCTTGGATACCTAGGATGAATCCTACTTGGTCATGATGTATAATTCTTTTCATGTGTTGCTGGATTCCATTTTCTAGAATTTTGTTGGGAATTTTTGCATCTATATTCATTAGAGAGAATGGTCTGTAGTTTTATTTCTTTTGTAGTATATTTGTCTGGCTTTAGTATGACGATTATGTTGGATTTGTAGAATAGGTTAGGAAGCTTTCCCTCCTCTTCAATTTTTTTGAAGAGTTTGAGCAGGATTGGTAATAATTCTTTCTGGAATGTTTGGTAGAATTCACATGTGAAGCCATGTGGTCCTGTACTTTTCGTTTTGGGGAGCTTCTTAATGACTGATTCAATTTCTTTACTTGTGATTGGTTTGTTGAGGTTGTCTTCTTCTTGAGTCAAAGTGGGTTCTTCATGTCTTTCTAGAAAGTTGTCCATTTCATCTACATTGTTGTATTTATTAGAATAAAGTTGTTCCTAATATCCTGTCATTACTTCATTTATTTCTGTGGGGTCAGTGGTTATGTCTCCTCTTCCATTTCTGATCTTATTTATTTGCATCCTCTCTCTTCTTCTTTTTGTCCGTCTTGCTAAGGGCCCATCAATCTTATTGATTTTCTCATTAAACCAGCTTCTGAATTGGTTGATTTTCTCAATTGCTTTCATATTCTCAATTTCATTTATTTCTGCTGTAATCTTCATTATTTCTTTCTTTTTGCTTGCTTCGGGGTTAGTTCTTCCAAGTGGACAGTTAATTCCTCGAGTTTTGCCCTTTCTTCTTTTTTGATGTAGGCACTTAGGGCAATAAATTTCCTTCTTAGCACTGCCTTTGCTGCATTCCATAAGTTTTGTTATGTTCTGTTTTCATTTTCATTTGCCTCAAGATATTTACTGATTTTTCTTGCAATTTCTTCCTTGAGCCACTGGTTGTTTAAGAGTGTGTTGTTGAGCCTCCACATATTTGTGAATTTTCTGGCACTCTGCCTATGATTGATTTCCAACTTCATTCCTTTCTGATCTGTGAAAGTGTTTTGTATGATTTCAATATTTTTAAATTTATTGAGACTTGCTTTGTGACCCAGCATATGGTCTATCTTTCAGAATGATCCAGGAGCACTTGAGAAAAAGGTGTATCCTGTGGTTGTTGAGTGTAATGTTTTATGAATGTCTGTTAAGTATAGCTCATTTATTGTATTATTCAAATTCTCTGTTTCTTTATTGATCTTCTGTGTAGATGTTCTGTCCATTGTTGAGAGTGATGAATTGAAGTCTTCAACTATTATGGTAAAGGTGTCTATTTCTCTTTTCAGTGTTTTCAGTGTTTGTCGCATGTATTTTGGACCATTCATCTCAGTGCATAAATATTTATGATTGTTATGTCTTCATGCTGAATTGTGTTGGCTCCTGCAAAATGCCCATGGGAGAATTTTCCTCTCACATTTTTGTGCCTTTTAACTGAAAGTATTTTAAGCTATGTTTTCTTAAAAGGTTCTGTCAGAGGGGAGATTCATGAAACAATCAGGCTTTCCACATATATTTTCTATCTTCATAACAAAGTCACAGAAAAGCAAAAGGACTTAACATGGGGGTCAACCTTGATATTCCCCATAATATAAAGTCTTCCATAGGAAGAAAGCACTATGGTTAAGGCTTGTGGATGGTCAGGCAGTATAATACCAGGCATATTTTCTCCTGGCAGAAAAAAAACAAGAAACTTCCATTCCACCCTCTTAGTAGGGTGAATCATAGAAATGGGTGATTGGTATGATTGTGTTCTGTCAATTGCATTCCGGGAGTAATATGAGCAAGGGCCCCATAACTCACCTTGAAGATATTTATTTTGCCCTTGTGTATGCAGCTGCCTATTTCATGCTGTCCTCCACAGTGATACCATAGTTTCTCTACTATAATAACTCAAAATAACAAAAACAACTCCAAACTTCTGCAGGAAAGTGTGGAAGTACTATTTCCTAGCTGTGTGGAAGATCACCTGTGGCAATAAAATCATCTGCCTGCAATTCAATGTGAGTTTCAATTCTACACTCTGTGGAACCTGGTGCTCCAAGTTTCTAGCATCTCAGGCACTTTGCAGTTTATTCAGCTTCTTATTCTTTGTCCCTCAGATGGTTTTAACTTTTCCACTCTGCTTAGTCAGAAACCTACTATCACTTTCCATTATTTTGAAAAATAATTCACCAACTAACATTTCCTTTCTATCTGGTTCTTTCTGTTGTTGTAGATTAACAATTTGTTTTTCTTTTTTGCACTTATTTTCATGAATTTTTGAGGAGAAAGGAAAAATTATCAGTAATTCACCACAATTAAATGAAATGATTGAGTAAAAATTCTGTTTTGAAAATACATAATTTCATCAGTTTTTCTTTTTTTAATAAAATGATAAATTTTATTTAAATTAAATTAATTATTTAATTATTAGTTATAATCATTTATATATTATAAAATTATTTTTCATAATTAAAATAATGATATGCAACTACCCAATTATTAAAATCAAGTAAATTTATTTATTTTAATATAATAAAAAGAAAACATAAAAGTGTATATTATGGGATGAATTGTGTCTTCTCAAAATACATGCATGTGACAAATGAAAGTAGAGTCTTTGAAATTATTTTAGTTAAAATGAGGGCAAACTAGATTAAGGTCAGCCCTAATCCAAGATTAATGTTGTCCTTACAAATAGAAAGAATTAGCAATGGATATATAGACAAAAGAGGGAAAACCAAGTGGTGATTGAGGAAGAGAATGCAACCTAAGGATTGCCAGCAAATCATAAGTAGCTAGTAAGAAGCAAGGAAAGGTTGTCCCCTACAGATTTCAGACTTTTTGCCTCCAGAATTGTGAATCAATTATTTTCTCCTGTTTTAACACACAGTTTGTGGTACTTTGTTACAAAGTGTGAGAAAATTAACACAGTACAAGTGGACCTTACAAATATTCTACTTTCAGTTTCTAAGCACTGCGAGAAACCAAATATTGCACTAAAGAAAGTCACACATTTTTTTATTTCCTATTGCATATAAAAGTTATATTTACATTGTACTTTAGTCTATTAAGTTTGTGTTATTTTTAGTCTATGGTGTCTAAAAATGTATGCACTTAATTAAGGAACACTTTGTTGATAAAAATTGCCTTCAACAAGTCATAATCTTAGTGCCGGTGGAGAGTCTTGTCTTGATGTTCATGGCTTTGACTGATCAGGATGGTGTTTCTAGAAGGTTGGAGTGGCTATGACTCTATCTTAAAGTAAGACAACAATGGAGTTTGCCACTTTGAATCTTCCTTTCACAAAAGATTTATTGGTAGTATGAGATGCTACATTAAAACCACATTAGGACTTTTATAATTGTAGTTAAACTTTAAACTCTGTGACTGCATTATCAACTAAGTTTAATTTGTATTCTAAATATGTTTCTGTCATTTGCATAATGTGCACATTGTCCTCACCAAGAATAGAAACCATCTCAAGAAACCACTTTCTTTACTCATCCATAAGAACAACTCTTCATCTATTAAAATTTTATCATGTGTGTAGCCACTCAGTGTCATCTTCAGGCTCCATTTCTAATCCTGGTACTCTTGCTATTTCAACTCCATCTGCAGTTACTTCTCCTATTGAAATCTTGAACCCCTCAAAGTTATACATGAAGATTGAAATCAAATTCTTCCAAATTTCTATTAATTTTGATATTTTGACCTTGTCCCATGAATCATGAATGTTCTTAAAGGCATCTAGTATGTGAATAACTTCCAGACGGTTTTCAATTTACTTTTCCCAGTTCCATCTGTGGAATCACTATCATTTATACATTTATGAAGAATATTTTTACAATAATAAGACTTGAAATGCAAAATTACCCCTTGATCCATGAGCTTCAGAATGGCTGTTGTGTTAGCAGGTATGAAAGCAACATTACTATCTTTGCTTATCCCCATCAAAGCTCTTAGGTAACTTAGTGCATTGTCAATGAGCAGTCCTATTTTGAAAGGAATGGTTTTATTTTTAGTTGTAGGTTTCAAATTGGGCTTAAAATATTCAGTTAAAAATGTAAACAGACTGTAACCTAGGCTTTGTTGTTTTATTTATAGAACACAGGGATAGTGATACCCTAGGATTTTCATAATGGTAAATGAACATTGGCTACAGTTTAAAGTCAGTGTTGGCCTTAGCATCTAATGAAGAGACCCAAACTGTCCTTTGAAGCTTTGAAGCCAGACAGTGTCTTCTCTCTGGCTGTGAAACTCCTAAATGGCATATACTTCCTATATAAGGCTATTTAATCTACATCAAAAATTTGTTTAATATAGCCATCTTCATAAATTTCCTTAGCTCAATTTTCTAGTTAGTGTGTCAGAGCTTCTACTTTAGCACTTGCTGCTTCTCCTTGCACTTTTATGTTATGGTGATTGTTTCTTTCTTTAAGTCTCATTAACCAACCTCTGTTAGCTTCAGAGTTTTATTCTGCAGCTTCTTCACCTCTCTTGGCCTTCATAGAATTAAAGAAATCTAGGGTCTTTCTGCTGGATAAGGCTTTTGCTTGAGGAAATAGTGTGATTGATTTGATCTTCTATCCAGACCACTAAAACTTTCTCCATACCATCATCAGTAAGTCTGTTTTTCTTTCTCATTCATGTGTTCACAGTAATAGAGTCTTTCATTCCCTTCAAGAATGTTTTTTGCATTCACAACTTTAACTTTTTATGCAAAATGCTTAACTTTC
Organism: Myrmecophaga tridactyla; assembly: GCA_004026745.1. Taxonomy (NCBI): domain Eukaryota; kingdom Metazoa; phylum Chordata; class Mammalia; order Pilosa; family Myrmecophagidae; genus Myrmecophaga; species Myrmecophaga tridactyla. Next base: position 65,583 of record PVIY010009470.1, on the reverse strand, counting down.
AGTCTATCTTGACTTTTGACATATCTTCCTCACTAAGCTTAATTATTTCTAGCTTTTTATATAAAGTGAGATATGTGCAACTCTTCCTTTCACTTGACAATCTATATTGTCAAGTGACCTCATCCTCTTAGAGGTTATATAATTGTGTTATGAGGGCATAGTTATGTAAAATCCCCAAATTATTACAAGAGCAACATCAAAGAACACTGAACACAGATCACTACAACAGATAAAATAATAATAAGGAAAAACCTTGCAATATTGTGAGAATTACTATAATGAAACATATAGATACGAAGTGAGTTATGCACTGTTAGAAAAATAGTGCCAATAGACTTGATCAATGCAGGGTTGCAACACACTTTCAATTTGTAAAAATCACAATATCTGCAAAGCACAATAAATGAAAGTACAATAAAATAAGATATACCTGTAAATAAAGTCATCATCCAGTTGCTCCTAGGTACATGAAAATTCAAGCTTATCAAAAATGTACAAATTGAAAAAAACATCTCTTTTCCATCCTTTCCTAAAAACATAACCACTGGGGTGGGCCAGATGACCCGGGTTCAATTCCCCATGCCTGCCCATGTATAAAAAAAACATAACCACTGTTAACAGTTTCTTCTGATTCCTTGCATTAAAAATATTTCATATATATACTTCATTTTTTACATTGCACTTCTATTCACAGAAAGGAATAATTACATTACATGATTTGCTCCTTTAGTATACCATGACTATCTTTCCATTGCAGCACTAACAAATGAATCTATATGGATCTATTCAGCTCAGACATAGATGTTCTTCCCATGGCAGACCCAATGGAGAACCTGCCAGGAAACAGCCCTCTTTCAGGGAAGGCCAAAGCAACTGGCAATGTGAGAAGATGAGATGATGGTGGTACATCAAATGTTGGTGATAGAGCATGTAGTCAAATGTTTGGGAGGTAAATTAGGACATATAAATTTATGGAGATACATAAAGTGTTATCAATACAATACGTTGATTTGTTTCTTAAGATTCATTAAAACCCTTTAAAGATATCTTTGCCTCCCCAATAAAATATGTGGTCTTCATGAAGTAATTATTTTTTATTTTTTTTTCTTTTCAAAACCAAGATATCCTCATTTCTTTACTAAATTGGAAGATATAAGTCAAATAAGTTACAGAATCATCTCTATGTTGCTGGACAACCATATTCTTCATACTCTCCATACATACATACATACAAACATACATACATGCATGCATACATATATGAAACTATGCTACATTCCTTATTGCAACAGTAATTCTCAGAACCATATTTTATAAAGATGATCTTTCTCCTAGGGTGGGCCACAGTGGATTAGCAGGCAAGAATGCTTGCCTGCCATGCCAGAGGACCCGGGTTCAATTCCCGGTGCCTGCCCATGTAAAAAAAAAGTGGTCAAAGGTGATCTTTCTCCTATATACCCATTCCTGGACTTTTGTTCAGCATTTCAGTTTGTTTAGGTTTTTGGCTGGTGTGATAACTGTAAACATAATCTCCAAGATTCTGAGCCCATAATTGCCCTGTTCTTGGGAGGTCGTGTTTGCCACAATTGCCTGTTATTGTTTTCATTGTGTGTGCAAATATTAAGGCACACTTTGTGTCCTCTACAGAAACATCCCTAGCTTCTTAAGATAACCAGAATCAAGTATCACAGCCAGAAGAGTAACTCTCCTTTCTTGCTCTTTCACTGGTATGAAGAGCTCAATACATTGGTTCCATTTTAACATTTAGGGTTAAGATTAGGGTTAGAATTAGAGTTAAGGTTAGGGTTATGGTTAGGGTTGAGGTGTCCCCATCAGTTATGTTATCTTCTCCAGGAGTGAAGACCTTTCTCAGGTGAAATTGAAAATTTGCAGGTGGGCCCTAGGAATGTCAGCAATAGGGACTTTTTCTAACCTACCTACTAGATATTATAATATTATTTATCAGGGAAGTGGGGAAACAGCACTACATATCAGGCAGTGTAACAGTACTTATATTGATTCCTGAGGCCAGCATCTCAATTCTTTAGTGTTGAATTCAACTGGTTATCTAATTGAACCCTTCATGGGCCTTTATTCTCTTCTTTCCGGCTGACTGTTTATTGGTGATATGGTACATGATAAGTGAATTCTGAGTCCATGTGAAAAATTTGACCCATGTGGCAGGCTTCTGGGACTTCATCAGTTTTCTTTTTTGCCATATGGGATGTATTTATTTCACTTGGGCATTTAATAAAAAAGTGGAAATAAAATTGCCCTGGAGAAAGACAGTTAATGAACACTTTTGGACTTTTAATGTAAATGAGAACTGATTTTGGTCTTCCCTGATCATGACATCAAAAATACATTCACCAAGTAGCAATACTTCTGGAATCATATCAACTGCCAAAGGTCAGGGAAAAGTGCTCTAATTAGAGCACCATTATCATTCACCATTATGCATTTGTGATTTTTTGCAGAAACCAGACAGATTAATAAGACAGAAATATGATACAGAATATTGATTGTACATTCTTACCCCTTTTGGTAAGGTCAATAATCTCTACAATATCTCCCAAGATGAAGTGTTGCTTCTGATTTACTCTATTACATGGAAGTAGAAAAACAAATGTTTTGGGAACTTCCTTTTGGTCATTTCAACCAAATGGGCACTTATTCCAAACAGCAAGAGCCAATAAAATTGTGCCACCTAATAAATGTATACAGATTAAGAAATTAACCTAGATTGAATCTGTGGATATATTGTCACTCCTGTGTGCTTGAGTTATAGTGCTTGCCATCTGTAATGTCCCACTCTAACCAGAGGGAACAATAATAGCATTTTGGGTCCTTTGCTATCATTGTCAGCTCTGAAGTCATATCTGGCAATCCTTGAACATTCTGGGCATCCTCTTTGCCTACTATATAGTTACACAGGCACTATAGCTTCCTTTGGGTAAGGATAAAATAGATATTTATATATATAATTTAGTGTGTTGGTCTTTCCTCATTCTAACTAACATCTTATTGAAACATTGATGTCTGGGTCTGAAAATTCATTCAATTCTGCAACTGGGTGAGGGAATACTGTTTTCCATTACAGTAACTGGCATCTATATTTTTTCTCATCAGCTATTTGTATTATTAATAAACAAGTCATGTAATATCCTAAATTTTTTTCTCTAAACCTCATGATCTATTTCAATTTTCATAGAGTGCTGCAGGAAAAAGTCGCCTGATTTCAATGTGCCCTTGCTACAATTCTGTTACTTGTATCTACAATGTCTCTAATAATTATCAGCTGCTGCTACCTGGCCTTCTAGAAACCATAATTCCCACTGATACCAAGGAATAAAGTTCTAGGGAAGCATCTTCATTTTTCAATCTCAAAAAGCATCCCCCAAATATTTGTGGCCATCTTCCTAGCACATCCCTTATTGTGTTAAGTGAAGGAAGAGTCTCCTGGGTCCTCTCTGGGAGCATAGTCAGCTCAGGGATCCTCTGACTTTAGATCCTACATTCTCAATGTTCTGGTCCTTCTGCTTTCTTTTTAAATACTAAGCCAGGGAACTTCCCCTATATTCATTTGACTTACTGAAGGCTACTGTGCTAGGCAGAATAATTGCTCAAAATATGTGCATATTCTAATCCCTGGAACCTGTGAATATATTAGGTTACATGGCACAGGGAATTAAGGTTATAATGGAATTAAGGTTGTTAAATCTCTAATCATAAAATAGGGACGTTATCTTGGATTTTCTAGGAATAAAATCACCAGTAACCTTAAAAATAGATGAGAGAGACAGAAAAGAAGGCAGAGGGAGATGTTACAGTGTAAGTCAAAAGAGATTTAACTTTGCTGGCTTGGGAAATGGGGGGAAAGGGCCCTGATCAAAGGAAAGTGGGCAGCAACTAGAAGACAGAAAAGCCAAGAAAAATGGATTCTTACTCAGAGCTAAAGATAGGGAAGATAGCTCTGCTAACAATTTTATTTTAGCCCAGTGAGACCCATATCATACTTTCAACATACAGAATTATAAGAGATAATTTTGCTGTAATTTGTAACAAGAACGTTAGAAAATGAATACAGCTATCCTCTTGTATATCCTTTAAGGATCCAGCTGCATATGACTTTGTCAAAACAGCAAACCCTAAGGCATAGATGAGTGCTCCCAGGTAAAGAAGTCTTCAGTCTCTAGACTTATATTTAAGATCCACCTTGTAGTGAAGTGCTCCCCAAATCCCCTGTGATAATTGACCCCATACTTCCATTTCCACATGTATATAATTTTCTCCTAAAGCAAGGGTTGCAGTTTCCTACATGGACTTTCATAATGCTTGCATATAATTAACTGATTGGAAGCAGTAAGGGGTGTATGATGAAACTCTTGAGGAGGACAAATATCACTGCATGTAAACTTCTTCAGATGAGATGATAGCACACTGTGTCAGCAAGTGAAAACTTGCAAGAAAGGGAAATGGAACTGCTTATGACAACCCAGAAGATCCAAGATAATTCATATATTCATGATTCCCTCTACACAAAAATGTCCCTGTGATAGTTCTCAGAATATACTATTTTCCTTTCAGGACACTGACTTGAATGAAGGAAGCCTTTTGAGGTTGAACATTCAGTCTTTGGTTCAGTTTTATCATCTTTTAAATAAAATCCTCATTCTGATTTACAACACATCTCTGCCAATAGGAAACATAGTAGCAAGAGCAGTAGAGGGTCCATATTGATGATTTGGTCAGAAGAAGGATTAGATGGAGGGAATCTTGGAAGTACTTGAATTGGATCCACCCCTTTCATCCTTTCTCTGACATGAAATAGAAGAAGGAACCAGCTAAAATACTGACCTCTAGAATTTATTGCTATGCAAACCTTGCAATGGCAGACTCTAAGTGTAGCTGCTGTGATCAATGATGAATTGCTTAAGATGGGTTTCACCTTGAGATTCACAGAATTTAAAAAAAACAAAGTTGTGAATATATGTTCATGCTGGACATTGTGGAATTCACTGCTTTCCCTGCACACAAAGAAAAATAGATGTTTTTTCCTAAATTTTTAATTTCTTTGTACAATAAAATGATACAAATTTAGTAACCTTAATGCAATTTATTACTTTATAAATAGAAATTTATGTCTCAAATAAAGAAAAATACACATTTAACTTCTGTATTGAAAAAATACAAATAAGAAACCTAAATTGAATTTGGAATGATTACTAATGATCATGTAACTAGAGACTATGAAGTTGGATGAATCATGACATAAGGTGGTATCCATATGTACAGCAGAAATAAAAGTTTCAGACAAACTTCTCAGCCATCTCTGCATGAGAACAGAAAAAAACATTTTCTTTTCAGTAGTGTATTAAAACCTCATATATTCATAGTGTGATGTGCATATTTCTGTTTCAAAGTCTAAAAATCCTCCTCTTCATTATCATATGCTTTTATCTGTTTACAGTTTCAAATTCCTTACCATCAACTGTTTGCATATCTTACTTCTAGTTCATATAAATATATGTAGTCAAACATTATAATTTTTAGTAAAAGTTACATGTGATTGTGAAAGGCATAGCTTAATTGGCATCATTTGTACTATGTTCAAATAACCTTATGATCAATGTGAAACATTAAAATCTCTCTGCCCTCCCCAAAATTGAAGGGATCAAATTAGGAGCATAATATATATTTCAGAAAAAGAAAAATAGTGATAAAATACAAAGAGCCAAAGCTTTGCAAGAAAAAGAACTCCTTCAAAATTGTGAATTTTTCTTTCCAGTTTCTGCCTCTGTTCAAAAATGTGCTAGGTAAACACATGGAAAGGATTTGGAGTAAAAATCCCAGAATTAGAAAGGAGATTACCTGGACTATTTATAATATCCCTTTCAACATGAATTTTCTATGATTATTTGAATTTTATACTTTCTTCTGATCATTAATGTTGGGACTGAACTGCCAAATAAAGGAAACATATTGCAGGAGGGAAAATCTTCTAGTCTGAGGATATAAGTATACAGAGGGATGACACAAGCAGAAAAATAGCAGACATCAACATGAAAAGAGCTGTGAAAACACAAAATCAATACCAAGAGTGATACTAGTCAGACAAGGGAGGCAGACAAACAACAGGGAACAATACTTAAGGCAACAGGCCTTTCATGCCTGTTTATACCTGATGTTGTGCCTTTGTATACATAGAATTGACCCAACACTCAATAGTGTTGTATTCATATTGCCTATTTTTATGAAGGAACTAATTCTCATGGTTTAAAGTAAGATTACATGAAAACCACAATAACAAGAAAATATTTTCTATTAAATTTTCTAGGTCAATCCAAACTATGAAGAAGAATTTGGGATATTCTTTTATCAATTGTCATATGAGAGCAATGACTTTCTCCATAACTTCCTCATGCCATTTTTTACTTAAGCATCCCTCAATGGATAAATCAGAGGGTTGAGCAAAGGGGTTCCAATTGTATAAAATACAGCAATCATCTTTACCATGGGAAAGGTGGTTGTAAGGTGTGTTGATATAAATGTGCAAGGAACAAAGAACAAGATGATCATGATGATGTGGGAGATGCAGATGGAGACGGCTTTTCTCCCCCTTTAGCCCTGAGGTTCCTCAAATGATGCAAATAATAACACAGAAGAACATCAGCGTAAGAAAACTCACTGTGCAAATGGCCCTACTACTGGACACCAATAATAAATTTATCAACTAAGTGTCTGCACAGGCAAGTTTCAACAAGGGCTGCAAGTCACAAAAACAGTGATTATTCACATTGGGACCAGAGAAAGATAAACTAAAGGCCAGAAAAATCTGAGCTAAAGAATATACACAGGATCCCACCAAGGCCACAGCCACCCATGCAGTGCAGACCTGCAAGACCGTGGTGGTTGTGTAGTGCAGGGGCTGATAGATGGCCACATAGCAGTCAATGGTCATGAGGAGGAAGGTGAGGCACTCTATGCAGCCAAAGAAGTTGATTGAAAATATTTGCTTTCTGCATTCACTGAAAGTGATAGTGGTCTTCTTTGCAAGGGCACCTACAATCATTCTAGGGCCTATGGAAGTAGAGGAGCAAGTATCAGATAAGGATAAGCAGAAAAGGAAGAAATATACTGGAATCCCAAGTGCCCAGCTGGTCTTGATGATGACAATAATCTGTAAGTTACCCAGAAATATTCCCAACTAAAAAAAGTAAGGAATCAACAAATATTAATTTCTTCCTAAAAGGTTCTAGTTTAATTCTAGCAGAATGAATTCAGTCACATTAATATGCAACTGTGTGATGTCATGAAAGAGGAGAAGATATGAGTGTGAAATGGGTTTTCTGCAAAAAGTAAAGGAATTAATATATAATACTATGTGATTTTATGGAATAATATAAAAATAAATTCATGTTCTTGTGTAATATTATAGAATATTATTTAGCAAAATACATATTCCTTATCAGGGAAATTTTCATTCTGATTTCTTCTTCAATTACTATAATTCTTTGTTCCAAAATCTTTTTTGTATGCTGTATGGCAGGGGTCACATTTCATTCTTTTTCCATGTGAGCATCCCTTTATTTCAGCACCATTTGCCAAATTTTTGCTTGCTTTGTTTTTTGTTTATTTGAATCTTTGTTTGTTTGGGAAGTGCACTAGCTTGGAATCTCAATTTTTCATAAGACTTCATAATACTTAATATGATACTTTCCTGAACTACTCTTCAAATGCAACCTAGTTTTAGCTTTGGCATGATCCTGCTGTTATTTTACTCTATTTGATTAATATAAAGTCTAGGTACATGACCCCAATTGATTATTTATATCATGTTTTTCATATACGATGTACCTTGGGAACCCATGGTTTTCATGGTTTATCACTAAGAATTTAGGATACCTTGTTAGGTTAATGTAAAAACAAGCGCCACTGACTCCCATAAAGAACACCTTATTTAAGCCTATATTTATACATTGCCTATTAATTATGCATATATATATACAAATATATACTACCTATATTGTATAACGTGTTCCACTTCTTCACTGCACAATCTTTTCCTTATATTCCAGCTCAACAAGTAAAGGCAGGGGGATGCACTTGTGGTTCAGTGGCAGAATTCTCACCTGCTATGCTGGAGACCCAGATTAACTTCCCAGAGCCTCCCCATGTAAAAACAAATAATAACAAAGGTAATATCTATAGCCTCTATATAATCAGTTCCTCCTTTCAAACACCTTGATGATATTTAGTACTTCACATATACTAAGAAAGGGAACTGAATGTTCTTTGCTAGTTGGGAATAAGTTGTCTCAAATATCAAATATCCCCATTTCTATTTTCATCCTCCAATTCTGAAAATCACCCACTGGAACACTCAAGAGTCCGGGGCTTTATTTCTAAATGAAAAGATGGAGGATTTTCAATCAATAGTTTGTAATTTTGCATTCAGTTTTTACTTATAACTGGTGGGAGAGAGGGGCTGTTATTGGGAAGTTGGCTTAGGACCAGGTCATGGCTGTGATCACCAATAGAGTTTGTTTTATACAGGCATCTCTTACATCGTGTTCCTGGAACAATGAAGAGAAACAGAAGATGGAGGGAAATGTGTTTTTAAGGAAGAATAGTGGGTAGTCAATCACTGATTTCTTCATTCAATTCATTTTCTGTTCTGGAAAAGTAAATGATTATTGAACTTTGGAATGCCACTTCTTTAAAAAAGAATTACATTTTACTAAAATTTAGAATGAAGAGTTACCATGGGTGTAACACCCATGAATATTTTTTTCCTAGATTTTTATTGCCTTTATGACATGGGAAGAGATGTAAATAAAAAGTAAATAAAAATATAAAATGAAATTTTATATATTTGATTATAATGTAGAAAATTTACTTCTATTATGTTCCTCTCCAATCCTTTCCATACTTCCAATCCATTAACTTGTAAGCTGAAATTTGGCCAAAGTCAAGACTATGATGAAAGAAATAGGCATATCTCCATGATATATTTTCCCTATTCCTTGGTGAATTTTCTTCTCCTCAACTGACTTGAAATTTCCAATATTTTCCTCCAAATCAAAGCCTGCTCTAGGGAAAGTATCTGATGAAGTTATTTAGTTTGTAGTGCCAAGAATAAAAGATATTTTTCTTTGGATTGGGTCATTTTTGTCAAGGACCTTAAACTGTAAAGAAACTGAATCTTGGTATCACAATCACTGAAATAAGTTCATTATTTCCCATATTGATGTAAAATATTAATCCGTTGTGAACTTTGTACTTGAATATATGGTAAGCATTTGGGACAGATGATATGAAAATCTGTTTCACCTCTAATAGCCCATGATTCTAGATATGACTTCATAAATTTTTTCAACTGATACTTTTTTCATTTCACTTTCAAAAGTTTATACTTTTCCTGATTATTCCATGCAAGGTGAAACTAGAACTGTTTAAAAGCCATGCACAAGTCTAGGTGCATCAATAGCTAGGGTTTTTCCTTTTCTTGCTATACTTTTTTCACCACCATGGGTGCTTGCTAGGCAATAAAACTATCACAAAAGAAAGCAGTTGGCAGAATGCTGGTAAGGGAAAACAAAGCAAGAAAGAGAAACTATATATACAGACAGGTTCAGTTCCACAGTCACTAATGTATTTATCAGAAGCCAAGTATCAATTGCACATTTTGTTCAACTAGAAAGGAGGGGCACTTTTTAAAATTGTTTTTTTTTTCTTTTTTATTTGTTTTAAATCAGTGCATGAATTTTTCTTTCTCATTTCAGCAGATGGATGAATCAATGGACTGTGCAGCTACATGGAATGTTAAAAGGTGTGGGGGGGCACAGTGGCTCAGTAAGCAGAGTTCTTGCCTGCCATACCAGAGTCCTGGGTTTCAGAGAAAAAAAGTAGAGGAGTGATAGTGTGAGATTGATAGATCTGGCTACTACTGCCTCTCTCCACTTTCATGCTCATGAGCACTCCCTGCATCATAGTGTCTTGTTTAAATGTGTCTGAGAACTTAGCTGGAAGAGTACACTTGGGAGATCTGGTGACAGGTACTAACAGCATGATCAAGGCTGGTTGCATTATAGGAAGTAGTTGTGGTTATTTAAAATTACTTTTTTATTCAGATCTTGGTATGACTGAAGAACAACAAACATGTTGAGAATTGAAGCATGACAGAGTTATGGAACTGACAGCTCTTCACTACTTTTTGCAACAAGGCCTGCTCACCCACCAGGTGCACTTTAATTATACATACATTAATTTCTTCAAAAATCATTTTCTGTGCCCCCTAAAGTACATTTTTATTTTATTCATTTTTAGGGTTGTTTTGCTTTGTATGCTGTATGGTGTGGGTCACATTTCATTCATTTTCCTCATGAGTATCCCATTATTGCAGCACCATTTGTTGAATTATTTGTTGTTTTTGTTGGTTTCTTGTTTGTTTGTTTGTTTGTTTGGGAAGTGCATGGTTCAGGAATTAAACCCTTGTCTCCTGCATGGTAGGTGAGAATTCTACCACTGAACTACCCATTGCTCCTCCTACATTTTTATTTTTGAACAAAGGGATTTTATCTATTTTTTAAAAATCTACAAAATATCATTATTAAGAAAAGGAAGAACATAGTTCCCAAAGTAATTATTTTTTTGAAGTTTGCATATAATCAGTGTATGTTCAAGATGCCATGGCATACAATGGGGGCATAGAGGAGAAATTATTAAATGAATCAGCTTGGATCTTTATAATGGAAATAATACAGTAACAAATGTTTAAAAGTAAATAGGGACAGATTCTCCTAATTCATATTTCCCTCTTCTTTAGAATGTCTGTTCATTTTCAACTGCTTTATTATTCTCAAATTCCAGGACACAACCCAAGAGAAATTTCCTCTAAGTTGCCTTCAATGATTGCCTTTTATCTTTTCTCTGATCTCTGTAAGACTTCTTTACATATTTTTAAAAATATTAGCTATGATCACTTACAATGCAAAGATTTGTATTCTTGATTTAGGTTCCTTTCTGAAATAAGAAATTTTGAAAATTATGTGTTCTCAGGATTTTACTCTCCACAGTTATAAACTCAATACATTGCCTAACTCAGATATTTGACAAGTGCTTTTATATTGAAAATTCTTTCTTACCTCTTAAAACATAGTAATATTTATCTGCATTTTATAGTATTTTGATTATGAAAAATGATGAAACCATTAATTTAATGGGGCCTTCCAGATACTATGTTTAGTATGCATAGCAGGCAAATATAGTCCCTGGAAACTAGGTTGGACAAAGAAATAAAAGGATGTCATAAAATTCAATATCCATTTCCAATGCTTTCTACTAGTTGCCAAATGCGATGCAATTAATATTTGTGTTCATGTCCCCAAATCTTATCAGATATAGAGATAGAAGCATTGTGGACATACACTTGTGGGCAAGGTGACAACTGTAAGGGATTTGGGCAAGGACAAAAGAGGAAAACTACCAGGAACTTCCCCGTAATATGTAAGACAGATTATCACTGACCATGATTATATATGTTTCATTACTTCATCATTATGTGTGCTCTGAACTTTCTCTGAGAAGTAGTTATTTAATTTTTCAAAATAAATCTCAGAAGCATGTGTTAACTGAAATTATATTCTTTGGAAACCATTTTTGGTAATATTAGAGAGGTGATAATTCTACACTGTGACCTACAATATTCTATTAAATATTGCCACTGAGGTATAGAAAAGCCAGCATTACTGAGAAATTTATTAAGAGCACCTAGAAATGAAATTGGTATGTTACTGGGACTACCAATATTCAACTTAACAAAATAATATTATTAGATAATGAATCTAGAATCTTCTATTTATTTGTTTTGTTTTAACCAAGAGCATGAGTAAATTGGCAATCCAGAAACTAGCATGTGTTTATTTTCAATGCCATTTTTAATGTTGATTCCCAGCTACTTGGTCTGTATCACATTTGAATTTCAATTTCTAGAATACTGAAATAGAGTGGTTTCTTCTGAAGGAGAGAAAGAGAGCTCCTTTGGTGGCAGAAAGACTTCCTTTTATTTGTTAAATATTATTAAAACATGATCTAGAAAGTTGAGTTAGAAATAAATGATCATGCTTTTATACATAAGAACATATAAAAATATTTGTATCTTCCCTTACATATTTACATTCATACGCTTCTTCATTCTAGAAGTCTTTAGGCAATCAGTTAAGATGTAATTGCAGAGGTTAAAAGTGTCAAGATAATAAAAATTTTAGATTTTGGCTTTATAGCAGACAGTTCAGTGTTTCCTACAATATTGTCTGAATCCAAAGTTTGGTTGAGTAGAAGAAAATCCCATTTTGTAAAATTAAAATGAGATGCATCACCTTCACTTTCTTAACTATTCATTATACAGCTGAAGAAAAAATGAAACTCCAAGACCTTGAATCCTAAGTGTACCTGATATCTTCTAATGTCAGACTCTGAATTCATGTACTTCAGCCTATAAGAAATCCCTTAAAGTATAGCACTCAGAAAAACTGCTTAATCAAGGACAGGTTTATATTCATTATATTTCATACTTTAAAAATCCAAAATTGATTAATAGGTATATATAGGTATATGTATATGTCAAATATTTCTCTAGGGTGAAATTTCTTGTAGTTATAAGCTATATTAAGGTGATGAGAAGGATGTAATTTTAGAACAGTTCTACTAATAGCTTCTGCATCTTGCTCATGAAATGGAAGGAAAAAATGAATTCCCTGAGGTATCCAGCAAACTATGGGCAATGTCTCCTTCCCACATGGCCTATTTACCTCCAAAGCTGGTGCAATGCCTAAATTCAGGAAGCTTGGTATCAAAAACCACTTCAACACTAACAGGCACCAATGTTTATCAATTTCCAGGTGATAACTTCTAGTCACCAATAATTTCTGTCAAGAAGCTTTGGAGCTCTGTCTTACTATTGAGCTGCTAAAAATGGCTCCTAATAGACCCAGTTCAATTTCCCCAGCACAGTAAAATGTCCTCTGAAGATATTACATCAGCAATCTTTACTGGTGCTTCTGTTTCCAGTGTGCTGCCTGGTCAAGAACAGTGATTTAGGCCTGCTTACTTTCTCCCCATCCAAGGGCTAATGCCAACATTCAGGCTTTGCACATAACTTACTGCCAACATTGTTTTCTTCATACTCTGTATTATTTATTAGTTCTGAACTTTTTAAAATGTGTTTTTTTTTGTATGTTGTTATACATTTGGGGGGAATTTGTCTCCTGATATTTTGAAATGACAAAGTAGATGTTCTGATTTTAGTCCAGAGTATGAAGAATGTCCAGAGTGACTTCTCTTGAAGCCATCCTGACCTAAACAAATTAAATATTTAAAAGTAAGGGTTATCTTTTATTAAGTATTAATTTTATTAATACTATAAATTCCATAACCAAAATGTTTACAAAAAGATTAGAATTTTGGCATATACTCTTTCCACACTACAATATTTCTCTGCTTCCTTAACCCAGTAAACTTTTTGGAATCCCAGACCAGATCACCAGCTTCTGAACAAGACTTCTTCTGCATTACTATCTAACAACAGACTCCTAGAGATGTGATAAACCTGAGGAATGTAAAGATGACTGTGAACAATCAAATTCTCAAACACATCAGATCAAAAGAATCAAAGCCTTTCTGAGAACAAGGAACTGGGCATTCTTGAGCTGTCATGTCTATCAACAAAATCAGAGAAGACATTCCCAAAATATAAAGCACAGGCCATTCTCCTTACCAAAATTTCAGGAAAATTGTCACCTTTACTGTAGCCTTTTCCTTCTCATTTATCTTCAGTCTTTAAATTTCCCAGTTTCTTAATTTTGTCATGAAATGCACTCACTTCCAACTGCCCCTGTGTCATTATTAGAAAATTCTTCCTAGTGAAACATTTTAAACTATTTTGACACTTCTACTACACTTATAAATATTTTCCATTCAAATTGTTTATCTATAAATGTATTTTTAATATTTATATGCTTAAATGTACTTACCAAAGTGGTAAAGAATGTTTTATTCCATATGGCTACACATGGTCCCTGCAAAATTTTTGAATAATTCATTTTTCCCAGAAATATGAGATACCAAATTAACCTTATTTTGAAAGTTCAGATCTATTTTCTATTTTGGGGTTTGTGTTCAGGTCCATTAATGTATCCTTTATTTTTCTAATAATACATCATTTAATTACTTTTTGCTATGTGGCTTTTTGCTATGTGTTAGTAACTGGTCAGCCTTTCCTCCTGCTATTTTGCACAAATTATTTGACATGTTTATTTTATTAGTATGAAAACTTATGATAAAAAATATATTGCTAGTGATTTACTTGGAGGGACTCTTTAGTGTGTGCCCTTACTTATGGAGAGTTAAGAACTTTAGAATGTTGACATCTTTAAGACTTTTGAGTATTCCCAAGCATCACATGCTACAAACATTTGTTCAAATGTTTTGGGTATTTTCACAGGATTTTTTAAACACAACTTCCATGTTTCTGTAAATTTAATCTTAGGTTTAAAAGGTTTTAGTTTCCTTTGAAATAAAACCTTTCTCTTCTTACAATTGTTCTGCTCTTTTAGATATGAGAAAACTATTAATTTATGTAATTCTGTATCTAGATAACTTATTAAATTACCTTTTTGAAATAATAGCCATACCATTTCAGCCCTTGGGTTTTCCAGGTACAAAATCATATAATATTTAAATAATGATAAAATGATCATAGTCTTTCTAATTCCAATGCATTAATTTTCATTGACTTAATTTTACTGCCTTATTCAGGAGGAAATAAACAGCAATGGTGGTTGGGGACATAAATATCTTGTTTCAGATGTTAATAGTAGAATATATATAGTTGGCTGACAAAGAGAAGGGCTTCAGGATTAGGAAGAAAGTCCTATCTTCAACACTGAGATTTTCTAGCTTTTAGAGGGCACCTTCATTTCTTGTCACCTGACCCATTCCTCTATTTTCAAAACTAGTTGATAAAAAACAACAGTTTTTATTTATCTGTGTTTTATCAAAAGTTGATGTTGAATATCTTATTAAATCTGTCTATTCAGTAGAACATTTATTATTGTGAATTGTATTTATGGCAAGACCTGCCATTGAGCCTTTCTTACTTTCCTAAAATTAAATACTAAACATACATTATTGTAATCATATAATAAATACACAATTTTTATCTTTTTATATTCTTTTACTGCTCCCTTTTCTTCTCTTCTCTTTTAAAATAATTCAGTCCTAAAGCTATCCAATGAGAAGCAACAAAGTACAGGTGCCCACAGAGTAGCTGGGATGGAAACCAGGTGACCCAGAGTGGATCTCAAACTCCATGTGAGAAGAGGAAGTTGTTGGAAGGTCCAGAGTAGTATTTTCCTCATGTGTGGAGTTATAGGCTGAACAAGATGAGGAGTGTATTAGATTTGGGTAGCAAATATCTTTTGCTTGTAAGCTAAGCAGGTATAGACAGTCAATATTGAGGTTAATAGAGTTTATGTCTGTAAAAGGGTATTTCTCATCCTCGAATAGACTTTTATTGGGGGAAGTTGAATCAATTTAGTCAGCAATTGATCTGGGTTTATTTTATCATCATATTTGTTGTTGTTGTTACTCTGGTGACAGTATCACAGGTGTCAAATTCCTTTTGTGTTAACCTGTGCTTAATTTCATTTGTATTCTGGAGAGATTTTCTGAATGTGCACATTTCACACTCATCTTTATTTTTTTCTTATGAACCTACACTTCAGAGAGGATTTCTCTCCATGGACTTACTCTTCCTTCAGTTGTTGATGTGTTACTTATTATAGGATTGTGTGCAAAATATTTCTGTGCCCCTTCCCCAGCTGTGGAGGATCTCTGATGATCTGAGCCCAGGATAGTTTCCTGCTCCATCCCCAGAAATAAAGTTTTTGTTTGACTGCTTTGTATTTTTCTTCCAACCATAATTGGTTTTCACCTATGTCCTGGATGTGTAGGAATTTCTTCTCTTCTCCTAGCTGTTCAAGGATTTTGTTCTACACTGGAGTTAAAGAAACAACAGAGTAAGATTTCATGCCTTTTCTACAGTGGTGGCTACTTAAATCTTTCTCTCATTTCCTGCCTTTCTCAAATCTTGTTTCTGAGTTTCTAGTAGAGAAGACCATGTAAAATGGGTGAAAACCCACCTGATCTCTGCAGTCCATAGGGATTCTATACATTTATGCTAGTTCTCACTTGGTTTTTAGTAATTTCTTCCAATTTTTACTTAAAAATTATATTATTTGGTTTTATGGCAGTCCCATATTTCTCCCATACTCTGGTCTAGGTAAGCTGGCAGCACTATCCTCAACTGCCCTTAAAGGCTCCTGTGTTTTATTAGATTTCAGGCCACTTCATTTCTGTGCTCTATAATTGAAAGAGATTTTATAGTTTTGTAGATTATTCAGTTTGTATTAATTTCATATTACTGTTATAAAAATTACCTCAACTTAGTGGCTTAAAACAACATCAATTAAGAAAATGACATAAATTTATTCCTGAATAGTTCTAGAGGTCAGCAGTCGGAAGTAATTTTTAACTGCAGTGAAAGTCAAGGTATCTGGGTGGCATCTTTTCTGGGGGTTCTAAGGGGAAATCGGTTGCCTTGACTTTTCTAGCTTCCAGTAGACACCTGTATTCCTTGGTCCCTAGACTCTTTCCTCATCTTCAAAGTTAGCCACATAACATCTTTAACTCTCTCATACTTCTTCCATCAACATATCTTCTCTGACTATGTTAAACCTATGTGATTACATGACATCCACCCAGAAAATTTGGGAAAATCTCCCCATCTCAAGGTTCTTAGTTTAAATGTGATATTATTCAGGCTATAATGGTGTTTTCACATAATTAGGATGAGAATGACAACCTTTCAGACTGTGTACTTCCTAAACAGAATCCAGAAACCTATTTCTATAACTCTTTGAACTCCATTTTCAAGCTAAGAATTTAGAGTCATTTTTGTCATTTGAATTACCAGATGTTTTCATGGAAAACAGGGATAAATGGAGAGCAGGAAAAAAAATGATTTCCTACTAACCCATCCAAACAAAAGCCAGATTGCAACATAGATTAGAGATGACTTCAATTTGATACCTGGCCTCATATTTTAACACAAGTAGATCTCAGACAAAATGGTTTAATTAGGCAGAGAAAATTTCTTAGGTACTCAGACAGTAGAACTTCTCACATTGGTAGTTGGCAGTTCATCTGTATACTAGAATGTATGTTATTCACCTTTGGAGACTATTTGTGATTAAAAGCTGTAACTCTGAAAGGCTTATGATTTGATTGATTTCAAGAAACTAATAATAGTGCCTGTGCATATGTATACATGTGTGTGTTTTGAATATAAAGACTCCCAGAAGAATTTTTAAAAAGTGGAGAGAGTAATACTAAGCACTTGAAAATTTCAGGCTGAATCTTCAATCAGTTATGGGTATCCTTAAATTACAAAAAAAATACAATACCAATAAATGAAGAAATGCATGAAAGTCTCATTGTTTTGTCCTGCATCAACTCAACAAATAATAAGGTACTGATAATTTTGTTTATAGCCAAGGTGGAATTCAAGGGACTGAATTTACCTTCCCAACCAAAACAACAAAATAATGGGAAAAATATAATAAATATGGTTTTAAACTTTGGACATCAGACAGTGCATAACAGTGATTTCTGAAACAAGAAAAACAAATAAAGTATGTCTTACTGTCACCACAGTTTGTTGCATGATGTCTTGACTTTCTGGTGTGCCATAAAAAACACCTTGGACTAGGTGGCTTACAACAACAGCAATGCATTACCACACAGTTTTGGAGCCCAGAAATTCAAAGTCATGGTGTGTTGGGCCAAAGTCATGGTGTGCTGGGCCATGTTTCCTCTGAAATCCATAGGGCTCTGGTAGATGCTAACTAGCAATCCATGACATAACTCAACCTCTAACTCTGTCACATGATCATCTTCTCTCTGTCTCTTACTGCGTCCAACTTTCCTCTCATTATACACCACTCAATTTGGATTGAGAGCCACTCTAATCCAGTTTGGTCTCATTTTAGCTAATAATATTTTCAAAGTCTTATTTACAAACAGAAGCATATTCACAGGACAGGAGGTTATGTTTGAATATTTTTTGAGGAGGGCAATGGGTGTTACAATTCAATCAATAAAAAAGGAAAAGGGTTTCCATACTTCAGAGCAGAGAGGGGACATCATTGTTGAAACTGGTGAATTCTCAAGTGAAGAAATAAAGTTGAAAATTCAAGGAAACCAAGGCAGTTTAAATTCAGACGGTAGAATGCCAGAGAAGAGAGCTCCAGAGACAGCTCCAGATAGAGTTACAGAGCTCCAGAGTTCCAGAGAGAGATAGAGAGAGAGCAAGAATTTACAGAGTCCATCTTGAGTCTTCAGTTAAGTACTTATCATCAAATGCATTTAAGGAAATTACCTGAGGTCACAGAAAGAATCACTCCAAAGAATTTGAGGGAACAATCACTGCAGTTCACACAAAACCAGGAATAATCTGAGTTTCTCATAGCCAAAGCAGAAAACTTCATAATTCACAGGTCATCACACAGTGTATTCAGAAATACATTGCATCTATAGTGAGGAAAATTAGCCACAGATTAAACACCTCTCCAGTCCCACATAGTAAAGCTCAAGAATTATTATAAGAATATAAAAATATCCAGCATCTAAACAAGGTAAAATTAATAATATCTATAGAGCATGGTAAGTATAGACATGGAAGATATAAAAATGCTTTAAATTAAAATTATAGTGATGAAAAATAAGAATGATATGTGACCTCAGGCATATAGCATCCAAAAATTGTGGTGATGAACAATAAAATTACTGAGTTGAAATTTGCACTGGATAGCAGATTAATAGAAGACTGGACCCTGAAAAAATTGGAGACTGCAGAACATAAAGCAATAGAAATTATCTAAAGTGAGAAACAGAGAAAGAAATAATGACCAAAAAATATATAAACAGAACATTAGAAGGCTGTGAAAAATATCAAGCAGCTCTAACATATGAGTAATTGGAGTCAAATTACCAGAAAGGATGGGAAAATGGCCAGAAAACAAAGAAAGAAAGAAAGAAATGATCAAAATTTCTCTTATTTGATGACGATTAATCCTACAACTTTAAGAATTCAACAATCCCCAAACAATAAAAATCATGAAAAAGCTACACTATAAACACATTACAATAAATTGCTCATAAGCAGTGATATAGAGAAAAAATTAAAAACAGTTGGATGGAAAAGACAAATTTCATATTTAGGAATGAAGATTATAAGGACAGCTCATTTATCATAAGAAAAAATATAAGACAGAGGACAGATAAGCAAAGTCTTCAAAGTAATGAAAGGAAAAAAGTTTCAATCTAGAAGTTAATACTCAGAAAATAATCCTTCAAAAACGAGGATGAAATAAAGACATTCAGTAAAACAAACATGAAGAAATACATCAGGCACCAGGTTATTTTAACAGCAATACAATCAATCTTAAAGTCCTTAAATCAAAAGGAAAATTATACTAGAAGGAAATCAGGATCCATTTGAAGGAATGTAGTTTCCCAGAAATGGTAAATATAAGTAAAATACAAATGATGTGATTTGTCAGTAAAAACTCAACATTGTTTCATTTTTCATTTGAAAGTGTACTTTGTCATGCAAAAATAATGTTTGCCTTAGAATTCTCTTATATACCAAATATTAAAAATCTGAATTTAAATGTCTGCTTAATGATGCAGCCATAACCACCTCCTAAATCCTGTGAAAATTAAATTGTGTTGCCATCTATAAAACAACTTACATCAGGCTAAAAACTGAGAATATTGTGATGTTTACACCTTTATGGACTATAAGAAATATCTGAAATTGATAAATGATGCTCTTACCTTTAGGAAACAAACAGACTATTTAAAGGAATAACTCCATTGTAACAGTTCTGTTTTGGTGAATGTCAAACAACTTAGATAATTGCCCTGTCCTCTAAGATTAGAAGTCATTTTCCAAGAGAAGAAGCTAATGGGTTGGCCTCAGGGACTTCAGCAATCTATGCTATGAAAACTGATTGGAGCCATATTTACCATTATAGGTGCAATAAATTGCAAGGAACTTACTAATTATACAAAGAATTAGAAAAAAATATTTGGAATGAAGGATACTCCACAGACTGCTCCTGATGTAGAATTGCTGTAAATTCAAGGTATGTATGGTAAAATCTATCTGTACAGAATGGCCATTAACAAAACTTGTAACTGAAGTACAATACTGCTCAGACTTCTCAGAAAAAAAATAGAGGTTCTAAACCTAAAGGGGAAAGGAAAAAGTTTATTATTAAAAGACTTTAAAACGCATTGTAATAGACAGATGAATGACAGTTGATAGATATTGATAGATTAGATAGATAGATAGATAGATAGATAGATAGATAGATAGATAGATAGATAGATAGATAGATAGATAGATGGATGACAGATAGATAGATGGATATAGATAGATAGATAGATAGGTAGATGATAGAATGATTGGAATTTTGTGATACCTGTGGACAAATGAGATAAGCCAGTTAAAGACCTAAGCTAAAATAAGTGTTAGATCTCAGGGTTATTTCCTAACAAGAATGAGAACACACCACACTACCTAATCCCAGCTCAATTTAGGACAACCTGGTTAATGTTAATGTCTGTAGTTTTATAACCCATACATTAATTTGGTCCTTATGTTATTTGCCCACAAATTGGTGACTAAATCAAACAGTAATATAAGTACCTGAACTTTGCAGATTCACCTGTCTTCAGAAGAGATTGATAGACTGTGTGAACTTTTAGCATCCTGTTAGTATCACTTGGAGGCCACACTAACCATCCTTATTTTAATTCCTGACTGAATCTCAAATTGTCATCAGCACTGCTATAACATCTTACTGAATATCCTCAGTCTGTTTATTTTCCCACTGCTTTAAAATATTATTTCACCCCTTTTCTTCTTTCCTTAATCCCAAATACCTCCTTCCCTTTCCTCAGTTTTAAATGATGACTTTATTTTTTATTTCACAGTGAAAGCACCTCAGCTCCAGGGCTAGGATGCAGTAGGGTGGGATTAAGTCATATGAGTATAGTGATATTTCCATAGATTGCTCTAGCCCTGCTCCAGTTCATGTAAGTGCTGGGGCTGAGGGTTAGCATTCGTGAAAAGGAAATGTGACTTCTCTGCACTCACAGAGTGGTATAATCTAAATATAAATTGGAGCCATGCTCTTTTCAAAGTTCCAACCGCATGACAGACAGCCTCACTTAAAAGGCAGTGATGTTTTCATTGCAGTTTCTCTTCGTGGTTGCAGTAGCAACTCCCCTGAAACACCACATTATCTATTCTTCTCTCCAGCTGTAGAATACAGTGGTTAAGAATTTGAGCTGTATGATCAATGTGTAGCACACTAGGTGTATAACATAAGACAAAGAAATTAACTTAACAGGGTCTAAGTTTTCTCTTCTTTAAAATGGGAGTAGTAATGGTTCATATCCCATAAGAGAGCATCAGCATTCAATGAAATAAAACATGAATCATACCTGACAAAGTGCCCAGCAACATAGTGAGCTTAAAAGCTAATTGTTTAGTAATTGCAATTATTATACTCCAGAATAGTATGCTCCATTTAGGGAATTGTGAAGCAAGATAAAACAGGTCAATTGTAATTCCTTTGCTTCTTATCCAGCTCTGAAAGAGTCAATGGACAACTCAAAATCTTGTGTTTCCTATAGAGCTCCAAAGGAAATAATACAGAGCTGCAAACTTCCTGGGACAAAAATTTCCCTAAAGCCACTAAACCTCCCAATACCATTGAAACTTCCCCAAACAATAAAGGCTTGTAAAATTCTGATACCAACCCAAACTCTTGACTAATAATAGGAAGCATAAGTTTATATTAGTTAGGGTTCTCTATAGAAACAGAATCAACAGGGAACACTGGCAAATACAAAATTTATAGAAGTGTTTCATGTGACTGTGGGAACGCAGAGTCCAAGATCTGCCGAGCAGGTTGTGAGGTCAAGGGTCTGTATGAATTGCACAGGAGAGGCTAGCCAACCATAGCAGGAAGAGAGCCTGCCTCTTCTGAGTCCTCCTTAAAAGGCTTTAGGTGATTAGATTAAGCATCACTCATTGCAGAAGACACTCCCTTTGGCTGATTGCAAATGGAATCAGCTTTGGATGCAGCTGACATTATCATGATTTAATTCTATGAAATGTCCTCATCGCAACAGACAGGCCAGCATTTGCCCAACCAGACAACAGGTACCACCACTTGGCCAAGTTGACACATGAACCTGACCATGACAGTCCACCCCTTGTCAACTTGGTAGCTATAAATACCACCTTAAACCATACCTAATTTCTAAAGAAAAAACAATAGAATACACATTTTTTCTTTCACCTAACAATACTCAACTGTACTGTATATAGCTGGAAACACATTAAATCTCTCCAGAATAGGGTGTAAGTCTTTGGGTAGTATTCATTCTTAAACTTGATATCTTACAACTTAAATAGTATAACTTGAACAAAACAGCATTACAGTCCTCATTTCTGTAACTGATCATGTAGTCTTAGATTCCAGTTCAATGAAATCATTGTTATTTCTCCTGGTAGAAGCACTCCCCATTTTGGAACAAAAACCTGTAGACCAGTAGAGTCAGGGTAGCATGAACAGGAAGCAACAATTTTCCTAGTGAATCACTAGGGTAATAGTGAGTGGTACCACTCCCATTTCCACCCCTTGGTTCCTGGACCAATGGATCCTGGCTATGGGAAAAACAGCATCATACAGGGACACTGATTCAGAGCATGTACAGCTTCCTGGAGAACACTACCCCAGCCTTTCACGGTATTGCCACATAGTTGGCTCTGTAATTGAATTTTCAGAAGGCCATTCCACCATTCTATCAATTCAGCTGCTTCTGGATGATGGGGAACATGGTAAGACCAGGGAATTCCATGAACATGTGCCCATTCCCGCACTTCATTTTCTGTGAAGTGTGTTCCTTCATCATAAGCAATGCTATGTGGAATACCATGACGATGGGTAAGGCATTCTGTAAGCCCACGGATAGTAGTTTTGGCAGAAACATAAAAATTGTTAACCATTTGTCCAAAGACAAATTTTAAGTGTGTAACAGCGGACTGGGAATTCTGCTAGCTATCACTTTCTAGAACAAAGAAGACACATAACATTCAAAGATTGCTATGGAAACCTGCTAAAAACAAACTTTCCCTTAAAACAAGCTGACCCACTCCACTCAATGCATGTCCCTCCCTTATGCATGTCCACACTAACCCCTCTAATGTGTACTCTCTCTTTTAATAAACTTTACTATGTATGCCTACTGGCTCTCTCAACTCTAAGTCTTTCAGTTTAAAGACTGTTGAACCTGGGCTCATTTGGTACCATTGCCAGCAGGGCATTAGTTACAATACTAGTTACTGAAAGGAAACATTTGGGCTGATTCAGTTTCATGTAGAGGGATGGAATCAGTTATTTTGTAGATCTGTCCTTTCTGGAGCATCAAAATTTGTAATCTTCATTATTGAGAAACATATTAATCAACAATTATATAATCATCAGTTTCAGGTGTATTTTGTAATAGTTAAAAGTAAAACAAAAATTGTAAAATAATTACCTTATTGTTTGAAAAAGAGCACAGAAGAAAGAATCAACTTCACCAGATTGTTGTGAAGATAATAACTGTAGTGTTTTAATTGCAGTGATAAGCTCACAACAAAATTACTAGAGAAGTTATATTGACACTTAGTACTGATTCCAGAGTCTGAAAATATGGTCCTTTTTCTGGCTTCACCACCTACCAGCTGTGCAAAAATTGTTAAGTTTCCTAAACTTATAAGTCTCAGTTCTTCATCTGTAAAATGGAGCTAATCATAGGATTAGTCTAGTGCCTGGATCAAGGTTGATGTTCAATAAAGTTGCCTATTAATAATAACATTTATAAAGGGAGAAGGAGGAGGAGAAATCTATTTTACATGGAAGAATCATTTGTAAAAGCAGAGGAGAAGCTGCATTATACAAACTTTGCATTAATTAATTATCTGTCTTTTAAGATCCATGACATATACTAAAAGATTGTTGCTTGGATAAAAAATAAAAAAATAATAAATTACTGAGTTCCTAGAAACAAATGAAGCCAAATAATCACTAATTCTAAATCATATGTTGAATTTGTTTAAGTTTACCGACTAAACTCATATTGGCTTATTTGAGCACCTGATAAATGTGGAATCAAAACAATGGAACATAATTCATTCTTATGGGTATTACAACAAATCCAAAGCTGTGGAAAATATTGTCTGCTGAGTTTCTAATCAGATATGTGACCACAGTGATGGCAAATCTACTCTGTATCATAACCATGATCAGAAGCCAGAGTCAGAGATCACCCATGTATTTTTTCCTCACTTCCTCCTCCCTCATGGATGTCACCTACTCTTCTGTCATTGCCTACAAGATGATTGTGTGCCCCCTCTCTGAGACTGCAACAATCTCCTTTGAACATTGAATAACTCAGCTCTTTGCAGGAAATTTCTTTCATGGTGTGAGTGTAAGCAAGAAATTAGGATTCAAGGGATGATTTAGATTATTGAATCATATAGATATTTCTTTTTGCTTTCTGGTAGTTGACAGATGAAAATTCCTTAAACCTCTACATTTTAATCCAGTTGTATTGATCACTGATAACGATTGTATAGCCCTTCTCTTCTGCCCTGTGATTGTAGAAACTTTGTGACTAACCTTCATTTGCACCATTTTACAGTTTTTCAACATTGGAATCTTGTAATTACTAAAGACTGTGCCTAATGATTATTAATGAAGGGTCTTGGATCAGCCCAGAATTAACCCACCACAAATCTAAAGTTATCTTGATAACAAGATGAATTCTAGTCAAATTTGGCCCATCTGACATGTGCAGTAGTTTAGACTCAAATCTATAAGTCACCTGTACCTCATTCTGCCATTTTGTTTCATACATTCTGTGACTAAGCATGTACTCAATCTATCCACACTCAATAATCAGGTAACACTCTGAAAAGCCTGAAACACCATTCTAGTAATTGATTCCTTAAGGGTAACTATAAAACTGATTTTTAAATCCATGGCTTAGGTTTCTTATGCTTTGACACATGTATAATTGAAATCATGTTGCACACTCACTGTGTATATGACATTTCATTCATAATATATTTGTGTAATTTATCTGTTTTATATAGTTGTAGATTTTTAATTTTTATTACTTTATACTGTTCATTATATCAATAATCCAAAATTTATTAATTTTTTCTTCCATAGATGGTTGCTTGGGTTGTTTCCAGTTGTTTTATTGGTTTGAATGAACATATATATGCTTTTTTATTGGATACAACTAGGAATGAAATTGCTGTGACATTGTATATGTATATGTCTAGGTTAGTAGGTAATTTAAAGAGTTTTCCAAAGTGGCTGTACTGATTTAAATCTTCAACAGCAATGTATGAGAGTTCCAGTTACTGTACATCCTCATCCATCAATAATTTTCAGTATTTGCATTTAAATTATCTGGTGAGTACATAGATGTGCATAGTCATATCCCATGAGGTTTAAATTTGCATTTCCTTGATAAATAACTAAGTTAACACCTTCTAATGATTGAGCACCTTTTAATGGTCTTGACTTTTTAGATATGGAGGCTTTGCTGAAAACAATCTTCTCTCTTTCTTTGCCTCTCTGTTTCACCCTCTCTCACTCTCTCTCTCGTTTGCTTTCTTTTTCTCTTTCAGCCTCTCTCAAAATATTGGGCTGAGAATAATGTATTTCTTCTATAAATGCTTGGAATAACTGACCATTGAAGCCATCTGGCATGAAATTGCCTTTGTAGGAAAGTATTTAATAATGGGTGAAATTGCCTTAACATACTTAACAAAAATGTCATCTCCAGTCCTATTGACAAGAATGTTGTAGATGAGAAAAGAACCCCCACTTAAATAGAGGCAACATTCAGAGTGTAGAACAAAAAAGCAAGGCAATAAAGGGAAAGTTCATGTAAGATTTGAGAATATAAGGGGTTCTCTTTATTATGGACACAAGATCCAGAAGATCCAATGAAAGGGGAAGTGCAGGGATTAGACATAAGATAAGAAGGAGGTTGTCCAGACCTTTAGGGGATTTAAAATAGAAACTTAAAATATCTTCATAAAACAAACAAAAGAAAAAGCTAGCAGTTCCTTTTAGGCACAGAGTCATTAAAGATCCCACATGAGACAGTGGGTCCAAGCTTAATAAGTTTATTGGGGTGAGGAAGCAGGGAGAAGGTAGGAAGAAAGCAGAGGGGATCCACCAACAAAAGGAAATAAATGACTCTGGCTCCCTTTCTGAGAGCCAGATCTTTTAAGGAAAAAAAAATCATGCTGGGAGGGGAGGGTGTCATGTACTACAACATGTACAGGGGTTATTGGGCAGGAATCTTCTTTAACCATAGATTTATGATGGTTCATCTTATTGGCATAGCTGTTCTTCTTCTTCTTTTTTTTTTTTTTGCATGGGTAGGCACTAGGAATTGAACCCTGGTCTCTGGCAGGACAGGCAAGAACTCTGCCTGATGAGTCACCATGGCCCGCCTCATATTTGTTCTTTCTTCATATGCCTTCTGTTGTCTGGGGCACCATCATGTTGGGGGCTGTCAGACATCTCTTAGCTGTAAACCTTGTGAATTTTTATCTTCTTGTCCTGTCTATCTCTGCAAAGGAAGCTGAGGGAAAGAAGCTGAGAGAAAGAAATTTGAAAGGCCTCCAGTTACAGAGTCCATTTTATATGTAAAGTACTTTTTCTGAGACCTTACATTCCTGCCTTTTTATTTTAATAAAATTAACTGGAGCTGAGGTCAGGTTGGGGGGGATTCTCTTGTCCAGCTTGAAGCAAGTTTTGGAGGGGGCAGGAACATTGAGCTCTTTCTTTAGCTACATCCTTCAGACAAAAGGGCTTAGTTGAGGGGATAAATTGCTTCGAGCTGATCAGAGGCACATTAATTGGGTTTCTGAGCATCTTCAATTAGAACAGGCTGATAGACATGTGGTGACAGACATAGGTTTTCAAATTTCTGTTGTAGCAGGTGTATGTTTTCAGACATTTTTTGGTTGGTCATGGCTGCTATTGACCTGTGAACAAACTTATATAGCCATTGTAAGAGGCAGGGACCTAGGAGGAAAATTAATAGGAGGATAATTAAGGGACCAATGAAGGGAAGCAGAATAGCTCATAAAGGATTGGAGAAGAATGAAGGAAAATCTGAGAATAAGTTTTCTAGACAATATGAATTTGCATTTGCCTTTACTAAGCTATTACTTATTATGGCTACATTTTCTTTTGTACTTTTAAATTTCGTTCTACTTTACTTGTATTATTGATGTAAAAACAGTGTTTCATTTAATATTACACAAGTCCCTCCTACTGTTGTGGTTAGGATGTCTAGGGCTCTTCTATTTTGTATGACTATTTCAGCTAAGCTATTTAAGGATTGATCTTGCTCTTCTAAAGCTAGCAAGGAAGCACTCCATGATTGTGGCATCATTCTGGATATGTTCAAGATAAAGGTTTCTAGTATGGGGATGCCAACATACCAGAAAAAGCTTTGATATATAGTGTGACCAATCCCTGGGTTTTAGAATACGGTTGTAACAACCATGGCCAGGTTTGCTGAGATGAGGTTCAAGAAAAGGTTCAAGGTTGGGAATTCAGCCTGAGGGAGTCATTTTAGAAGGTGTCAAGATTTGGGCTTCAGGGGCTAATGTAATGATAGCACAGGTTCCTGTCCAATTGTCAGGAAGTAATGGGTAAGCTGTGTCTCTGCTTAGGAAATAATATCCCATGCCTATAATAGTAAGAGCTAAAGAGGGAGGGTCCTTTAAGTTGGACTTGGAAAGAGTTAATAGGGAGGAAGGCAGCTTGGGGGTTGAAATTATACCAGCCCATAAAAAGTTTAACTTCATATAGGGGGGAATAGAAGCCTTCAAGGCTAAGATGTTTGATGTACTGTTCCCTGACATAACATATTGAGAAAGAGAAGTTGAAGTGAGTTGTTTCTTTCTGGTAGTGCTGTGAATGAGGCATTAGCAGCTGGGTTGGTGAGTCCTACTATTATGTTACAGGTGCTAGTTTTAGTAGTGTAGGAAGAGTTAAGAATTGTGACTTGGCAGGGTTTTAGCAGAAGGCTTTGAATATTTGACTGTTTGGGTGTAATTATTTTTATTTCCAGTGATATTATAATTGGTAGATTGAAAAGTTGACCTGAGCAGGTTCCCAGCCCACATAACAGGGTATTGTTTATAGAGCAAGGTAAAAGGATTATATGCTCAGTGTATTGATCTGCAGAGTTACCCCACTCAGAGCCCCAAAATAGAATACTAGTTTGGTTAGTTAGAATAATGAAATTGTTTCAGGTGTTGGAAATCCATTTGAGAAGAGCTGAATTAAATGTCTGGGTATGATTAAAAAAGGAAGTATTAAGATGTCTTAAATTGGTAGTTTGTGGATTGTAGGAATAGTGAGGAAAGTATAGATAGGGTCTGTGTATTAGCTAGGTTACTGCTTCAGTGGGGCTTGGGCCTTTCATTTTGGGGTCTTTTTTGACTTTAGTTCTCTCTTATGGAGCCTCTTGATTATGACACTATCGTGGTCAGGTTCATGTGTCAACTTGGCCAGGTGGTAGTACCAGTTTGTCTGGTTGGACAAGTGCTGGCCTGTCTTTTGTTATGAGAACATTTCATAGAATTAAATCATGATCATGTTGGCTACATCTACAGCTGAATCTAATTGTAATCAGCCAAGGGGAGTGTCTCCTTAATGAGTGATGCATAATCTAATCACTGGAAGACTTTTAAGAAGGATTCAGAAGAGACAGGTTCTCTTCCTGCTTCAGCTGGTGAGCATCTCCTGTGGAGTTCATGTAGACCTTCCATTGGAATCATCAGCTTCACAGCCTGCCCTACAGATTTTGTACTCTATGTTCCCATGGTTTTTTGAGACACTTTTATAAATTTTATATTTATGAATATTTCCTGTTGATTTTGTTTCTCTAGAGAACCCTCACTAATTCAACTTGGTACCTGGAGTGGTTCTGAAGAAACAGAATCTTAAAAATGGGTTTTTTATGAATGATTTTATACTCTGACTGGACTCAAAAGCACTAAGAACTCTGATTCTCATAATCAGAATTGTTGGAGATATCGCTAACATGGCTGCCGTGGCTGATGCAAGGCAACACAAAATGGTTGACCTTAAATCTGCCCTCCGCCCTAGCAACAACAGTGACCAATCCCAGAAATCTGCCCTCTGCCCTAGCAACAACAGTGACCAATCCCAGCCTGACACATGTCCCTGCATGCTCCCAGCCTATATAAGCCTGTGCACTTCCTCAATAAAGCAGATGCCTTCCACTCAGCTCTGAGGGTTGTCTCCTGTGTCGTGTGCTGTGTGCTATGTGTTGGTGTGACTGACTCAGTACGGCAGCTTATCCGCAGCCATCAGCTACCCAACAAGAACGACATTGCCATTCCTTAGAATGAGTTGGCAAAAGATATTGTTGAAATATCACCAATCAATTCTTCTGATCACCAATCAGTTTTATGAAGCTAGTCCCTGGGGGATAAAGTTTTGGACACCTTTATGGAGTTTTATGGAAATAGGAAGTATAGAGAAGTTGGTTGGTTGTTGTTCAATACCCTGCATATCTTAATGAGTGAAAGGGATGGGCTTAAGGCTACAAACGAGAAGCTTACATGCCATCTGACAGATGTAGATGTTTCTGTGAGTGTCCTGAAGGAAAATCTTATTTCCTGTAGGTGTAGACTTGAGATCTCTGAAAATCAGACTCAGAATCTTTTTGTTAGAGCAGCAACTTTACAACATAAACTGAAATCTCAGTCTTGCATGATGTCTGTTGTTAAATTGAGGACATTGGTTGGAAAGGAGTTGGACCCTGAAAAAAGGAATGACTACATATGGATTGTTAATGCTGTTGTTGGAGAGGTTGAAACCCTAGGTCATGCTGAGTCTTCTCCAGATAACCCTGTAACAGTCTGCTCTGAGGACATAGCCACCGCTCCTCCAATCTGACTTGAGGAGTGGCCACTCAGCCTCCACCTGAAGGGATTAGGCATAGAGTAAATACTCCTGTGTCACGAGATGAAAGTGCAAATGAAAGCCCTGAGGCAAATGGCTTGGAAGATACTTCAAATTCTTTTCATGACCTCCCTCACCACCCTTCATTTCTTCCAGACTTATAACTAGATTAAAGTCCCAATAGGCCCCTAAAGGTGAGATACGAAGTATCACACATATGGAGGTACATTATATTCCAAAAGAACTGTGTGATTTTTCCAATTTATATAGACAGAAATCAGGGGAATATGTGTGGCAATGGATTTTATGGGTTTGGGATAATGGTGGGAAAAATATAAGTTTGGATCAGGCTGAATTTATTGATATGGGCCCACTAAGCAGAGATTCTGCATTCAGTGTTAAAGATCAAGGGGGTAGAAAAAGCATTAACAGTTTGTTTGGATGGTTGGCTGAAACGTGGATCAAAAGGTGGCCAACATTACCTGAGGTTGAAATGCCAGAACTGCCCAGGTATAATGTAGATGAAGAGATCCAGAGGCTTAGAGTGATTGGAATATTAGGGTGGATTTATCATGCAAAGCCTGCCCTTACACCCCAGGAATGTCCAGAGAATACACATTTTACCAGAACAGTGAGAAATAAATTTGTGAGACT
The DNA here is from genome assembly GCA_004026745.1 of Myrmecophaga tridactyla. Lineage (NCBI taxonomy): Eukaryota > Metazoa > Chordata > Mammalia > Pilosa > Myrmecophagidae > Myrmecophaga > Myrmecophaga tridactyla. Next base: position 34,705 of record PVIY010009470.1, on the reverse strand, counting down.
AACACCATCATTCCTGAAGAGTTTTGTAGTTGCACTTCTCTGTAGGTCAGATATTACTGTGGGAACTGCTGTCACTGAGCTGGAATCCTTAAACACAATGGAGAAGACTGAATCCCAAATTGGCAGAAGCCAGGTGGCAGCATTTAATCACCAAAGGGTCGATGTGGCTATTATAATAGACAGCAAGCTCAAAGCAGAAGTCAAAATAATCTTACTCACAGAGATTTATGGCATTTACTAGTAAATTATGGAGTACCTAGAAATACAATGGATGGACAGTCCACTAAATTATTGTTTGAGCTGTATAAACAAAAGCATACTAGGCCAAGTGAACAGAAGTTCTAACTTGAATTAGAAAAGCACAGAATCACAACCCCTTAATCAATTTCCATACTTGAGACAGTTTAAAGACCCAGAGCCCCTTGAATGAAGGGTATGTCAGTTCCCACTGGGGGAGAACCCTGTTACACTGCCACAAATCTATACTGTTAATCTTCTTCCAAGCCTCCCCTAGGAGACCAATGGCCTTTTACCAGGGTAACTGTGCATTGAGGAAAAGGAAATGATCAAATATTTTGAGGATTATTAGAAACTAGTTCAGAAGTGACATTAACTCCAGGGGTCCCAAAGCATCACTCTGTTCCATTAGTTAGAGGGGAGCTTATGGAGGTCAGATGGTCAATGCAGTTTTAACTTGGGTTTGTCTCACACTGGGTCCAGTGGGGACCCATTCGGTAGTTATTTCCTCAGTTTCAGTATGCATGATTGGAATACATATACTAAGAAACTGGCAGAATCACAACATTGACTCTCTAAAACTCATGCAGTGGGGGCTATTATGGTGGGAAAATTCAAGTGGAAGACACTAGAACTACCCTTACCTAGCAAAATAGTAAATCAGAAGCAATACCAAATTCCTAAAGGTATTGCAGAGGTTACTACCACTCTTAACGGCTTGAAGATTTCCACCGCATTCCCCTTCCACTGTCTTATTTGGCCTGTGCAGAAAAGAGAAGGGTCTCGGAGGATGACAGTGAATTATCATAAGTTCAACCAGGTGGTAACTCCAATTGCAGCTGCTGTTCAAGATGTGGTATCGTTTCTTTAACAAATCAATACATCCCTTGGTACCCTGTATGCAGCTTTTGACCTGGAAAACACTTTTTTCTCAATAGATGTTAGTAGGGATCATCAGAAACAGTTTGCTTTCAGCTGGCAAGGTCAACAATTTATTTTTACTGTTCTACCTCAGGGGTATATCAACTCTCCAGCCCTATGTCATAATCTTGTCTGCAAGGTCCTTGATCATTTCTCCCTCCCACAATACATCACACTGGTCCATTATATTTATGATGTTATATAGATTGGACTTCGTGAGCAAAAAGTAGCAAGTATGCTAGACTTACTGGTAAAGCATTTGTGTGTCAGAGGACGGGAGATAAATCCAACAAAAATACGGGGGCCTTCCACTTCAGTGAAATTTCTAGGTGTTCAGTGGTGTGGGACATGTCGAGATACCCCTTCTAAGGTGAAGGATAAGTTGCTGTATGTGGGCCCTCCTATACCTAAAAAAGAGGCACAACACCTAGTTAGTCTCTGTGGATTTTGGTGGAAAGATATTTCTCATTTGGGTGTGCTACTCTGGCCCATTTCTCTAGTGACCAGAAAAGCTCATAATTTTGAGTGAGGACCTAAACAAGAGGAGGCTCTGGAACAGGTCCAGGCTGCTGTACAAGCTGTCCTGCCACTTGGACAATATGATCCAGCAGATTAAATGGTGCTAGAAGTGTCGGTGGCAACCAGAGATGCTGTTTAGAGCCTTTGGCAAGCCCCTATAGGAGAATCATAACAAACGCCCTTAGAATTTTGGAGCAAAGCCTGATCATCTGCTGCAGATAACCACTCTCCTTCTGTGAAATAGCTTTTGGCCTGCTATGCACTTTAGTAGAGACCTAAGGCTTAATCTTGGGTCCAAGTAACCATGGGACTTGAGTCATGAGCTAGGTATTGTCTGGCCCACCAAGCCATAGAGTTGGGCAAGCACAGCAGCACTCCATCATAAAATGGAAATGGTATATATGAGATAGGGCCAGAGCAGGTCCTGAAGGCACAAGTAAGTTACATGAGAAAGTGTACCAAATGCCCATGGTCTCTACTCCTGCCAGATTACCTTCTCTTTCCCAGACCAGAGCTATGGTCTCTTGGGGAGTTCCTTACAGTGAATTGACTGAGGAAGAGAAAACTCAGGCCTGGTTTACAGATGATTCTGCATGATACAGTTACTACCCAAAAGTGAACAGCTGTAACACTACAACCATTTTCTGGGGTGTCCTTGAAAGACAGTGGTGAGGGGAAATCCTCCCAGTGGGCAGAACTTTGAGCAGTGCACCTGGTTGTTCATTTTTCTTGGAAGGAGAACTGACCAGAGGTGCATTTGTATACTGACTCATGAGTTGTTGCTAACAGTTTGGCTAGATGTTCAGGGACTGCAGAGATGGGAGTCAAGAAAAGGAAAAGGCAATCTTTAGAGTCACACAGCAAGGCACTGGCAGAACCATGACTGGGACCTAGGACTCTCAACTCTGGATTTGTCACTTCCTGCCCCTGTATGACCATTTGTATTAACCCTGCTCTGAATAATGAACCTCAGCACTTCTCTGATCTCTCCATACATATTCCTGATGATGTTCACACATGGGTCATGCTGTGAGCCAATCCCATCACATGCTTTCCAGCTCAAAAACCTGTCAGCCGCTGAGGAGGTGTACATACTCCACACTTAACCCTGGATACACTCTCTTCTATCTTTGAAAGTGTACCAGTTAGGAACTATGCAATTCTAACCATTGGTGTGTCCATTGTTTGCGAGCCAAGTGTCCATCAACTGTCCAACTGCAGGTTTGTGCCCCCTGGTGTGTAGATACTAAGCCCACAGAAAATACCAGATGGGTAATATAGGCACAGCAAGGCAGTTGCGGGCAAATAAATAAGCCTCAGGTGGCTGGAAGGTGGAATCTTCATATCATTGTTCAGTCAACAAATATTCTCTGGACAAGCTCTGTACCAGAATATTGTGTCAGATGCTGATGGTACAGAGTTCAGGATGAAAGATAAGTAAGGTCTATGTCTGTGGGAGCAATGGTCCAGGACAGGTGGGTATATATTTTCACTAGTCAAGGGGGAATTTGTGATCCACCTAGCGAATCATACAAAAAGCCTGTATGATCCATGAGTCTCAGTCTTGTCTCCAGTAATCCCTGGCTCATAGAAGGGGAACAATGGAAGGTTTCTTGCCTGAGGAAGTGGAAGGATGGGTGAAGTGGTGAGTATTGTATGACTGGAGGATGCAGTGTTTGTTTGAGTGGGAACAGACTGTGAGGGCTCTGAATGCCACACTAAGGTTCATGGATATCCTCCTGTTCTCTTGGGGGTAAACCTGTACAGTGCTAAGTGAAAATATCCAGCTGGGGCTCATACTTCTCCAAGTAGGACTTTTAACAGTTTACAAAATTGAATGTTTCTAGTTCCTCAACTGTGAGGAAGATTCAAACCATGAGAAGCCTCCTATGAAGCAGACAGAATGAAGGCCAGACCTTCAGAAGCCTCAAGTGCATTCCAAAGGACCCACTATATGACCTTGGACAAGTTCCCCATTCCCACCCTTGGGCTCAATCTCCCATTCTGGGCCTTAGTTCCTAGGATGGTAAAGTTCATATGTCTACTTGACCAGGTTGTGGTGGCCAGTTGTTCGGTCTAGCAAGCATAAACTTGACTGTGTGAGGATATTTGTACATTTAAATCATCAGTCAGTTAATTTCATCTATAGATGATGAAATCTACATTCTATTGAGGAGACTGTCTTCAGCAATGAAAGGAGTCTCATCCAATCAGTTGAAAACCTTAAAGGAAGAACTGGTGATTTCAGCATTCTGAAAGAATTTCTATCTACATTTCAGCCAGTTTTTCCTCAGGAATTCATCAAAATCATCATCACAGTTCACAGGTTCTGGCCTACCCTGTGGAACTTGCACTTGTCAATCCTCACAATCATGTGAGTCATTTCCTATAATAAATCTCATTATGGTTGTGTATATAAATATGTATATTTATGTACATATAATGTACATGCATACACACACACACACACACACACAGAAACATATATCTCCCATTTCTTCTGTTTCCCTGAAGAGCCTTGACTAATACATTGTTCTCTTAGGAGAGCTCTTGGGTCAAGGTGGGTCCTTTTTAATAAATCAGAAAGTAGCCGAAACTGAGGATAGCATTAACCAGCTAGAACTCTCAAGAGGGGCAGACAAAGAAGAGGAAGTGGGACAGGCTGAATTTGAAGTCTCTGATCAGAAGCACAAAAGCTGGGGAGACAGGACAACAGATGCTTTGAGTCACTCTTCTCATATGGAAACAGTGGAGACCCAGAGATTCTGAGTGACTTCAAGCCAACATTCTTTGAGGGACCTCAGGAATCAGTGCTTTGAGTGGAAAATCTCCAGTTTAGTACATCTTGGAATAACAGAGGATGTCTTTCTCATCAGTGCATGCATCTCACTGCCTGAGTACCTCTCCTGTGCCAGGGACAGAGATGACTATTAGGGAAATGAAGATGAATAAGGTTTGTTTCCAATCCTTGATTAGCTCACAATTTAATGGGTGGAGACAAACCATTAAAATGAACAAAAGAAACCATGAGAAAAAAAGTTCTTAACTAAGTCAGCAAATGGAGAAAAACACTAAGGAGTGCTAACTGTGATATGTACAAAAGATTTTAATAAACTGTAAAATACTTTAAAAACCATAAGGTATTTTACTACCTCTACTTTTACTATAATTTCTGTACTTCTAAACATCTAGGAAAATTGTTTCAAAAAATGACTTAAATTTACTTACCATATATACAATAGTGTTGAATAAACTGCATACATGTAACAATGGTTGTAGTTGAAACTGTCTTCTAACTAGAAGCATCCTGTTCTATTGTTATTCATTTCTTCTTATTCCTTCTTTCCACCACAAATCCAGTGGATAAGGTACAGGTACATGTATCACTTAGATGTGGTTTTACAATTTCACTTCCAAAAGTAATTTCAGAAGACAGCCTTTCTAACAATGTTCACACAAAGTATACAAAATGTGATAGTTTATTAAATCTACTTTTGTCATACATTGGCAACCTCTTTAAATATTTTGAGACTAGCTTATTATAAAATTAGGGCTCATTTTCCCAGTATATATACAATGTATACAGAACAGCAAAGTTAAATAAATCCACATAGAATGCAAGGCAATGGATGATCAGAAATTTTCTAGTACACATGAGCAAAACTCTTTTGGCAATTGCTTTTGAACCAATGAACACATACAAGAGTACAATGTTCAGAAGTGGTATAACAATTCCATTTCCAAAGGCAATATTAGTCACTAATTTTTAAAAGCTATTTACAAGGTTAACCTACTACCTCTATCTTTAAACATATATAGCACTTCTAGATATTTAGAAAGATTAGATACTTTCAATAAGAACTTAGTTTTCCACTACATGCACAGTATTGTTTTTGTTTGTTTGTTTGTTTTATGTATGCTGTATGGCAGGGTCACATTTCATTCTTTTTCCATGTCAGTATCTCATTATTGCAGCACCAGTTTCTAACTTTGTTTTGTTTTCTTTTGTTTTCTTGCTTGTCTGTTTGTCTTGAGAAGTGCATGGGCCAGGAATTGAACCCAGGTCTCCCACATGACAGGTGAGAATTCTGTCACTGAACTACCCTTACATCCCCTATACATAGCATTGTTAAATAAAACTGCACACATATAGCAATGGTTATAATCTGAGGTATCTCCTAAACATAGCCATCTTGGCTTGACTCATTCCTTTACTCCACCATCAGTTCAGGGGACATTTACAGGGAAGTGTAATGTGGTTGAACAAATTCACACCCAAATTCATTTACAGAAGACAAACTTTCCAATAATTTCAATACAAAGTATACAAAACATGTTAATTTTACATCTTTTCTGTGGTGCATAACGTTTCAAATTAGCACAAATGATGCTTAAATGTAAAAATGTTTTTAACTGAGGGAGAAAAATGAATGTCAATAGTGTATGGTATGGTAAATGGGATAGTACATAGAAAAAATGCAATCAGTACAAACTGGAGTCAATAGTTAGCAGTAGTAATTTACCGTGCTTCCATTAAATGTAACAAAAGTAGTATGCCTAAAGATATATGTCAATAAGAGGGGGATATGAGGGAACGGCATGGGATTCTTGGAGGGGAATTCTATTCCATTTTATTTATTTGTTTTTGTTTTTTCCTCTTATTCTTTCTTTGTGGAAGAAATGGAAATACTGCCATATAGGTTTAGGTGGTGCATTAGTCAGCGTTCCCTAGAGAAACAGAAACAAGAGTAGAAATTTGTAAATACTACTGGGATGTAAGAGTCCAAAATCTAGCAGACAGGTCACATGTTGGCAGCTCCAATGAAGATGCTCATGAACATGCCAGGAGAGAATGGCTAACTGAAAAGAGAGATTTTCTTCTGAACTCTTATTTGAGGCTCTGGAGTGATTAGATTGTGTCACTCCTTGCAGAAGGCACTCCCCTTAGTTGACTGCAGATGTAATTAACTGTGGATGCAACCAATGTGCTCATGAATTAAGTCCATGAAATGTCCTTACAGCAACAGAAAAGCCAGGGTTTGCTTGACCAAACATATGGCCACCATCACCTAGCCAAGTTGACACAAGAATCAAACAATCACAGGTGGCTAATGCATAAATATGGGATTATATTAGGGACTATTGGTTGTTTACTTAGGATTGATTGTATGGTATGTGAATAAAACTGTTTAAGAATAAACTGAAAGATAACATGGGCTGGATAAATTATAGAGAGAGAGCTGCACATAGTGACTGCTGGTAGGGAAGTAGAAATTTAAGAGAAATAACCAGAAATGAAAAGACAGAAATAATGCCTCACTAATATGGACTATCTGTAATGTGCAAACTCTGAGAATTGAACGGAAGAGCATAATTTAGGAGAAGCTTATTGTAAAGTTCCTAGATTATAAGCTCTTACAGTAGTTACATCTATTTCTGAGCTGTTACAATTATTTCTAAATTTTGAGATGCTGAGGCCTTTGTGTATAACCTGGCTGTTCCCTGGAACTTTGAGTATATATGTGACAACTGAGACTCAGATGTAGAGTTCCGCAGCCATGAAATTCAACATTATCACATACAACAACTGTTTAAAAGGCTGATAATGAGATCAGACATCAGTTAGAGAGAGGAGTGAAACTGATCTGGTTAGGACTAAGGTAAATCAGATCAAAGGATAAAGAATGATATCGACTGTATTTTTTTAATATCTCAGCAAATGAAACTTCATATTCTTTCATGTCTCTTCCCTTTTTGGTCAAGATGTATTTCTGAATCTTGGGCTAGGTCTTGCTGAAATTCATCATCTGGAATTTCACAATCTTGTGTCTTGGTTTGAGTGTATTGTTTTTTCATCTTCATTTGGTAAGTGGAATATTTAGTGGGTCCTTTCAATCTGGGGAAATTCGTTTTAACATTTCTTATTGTGAAATATAACATGTCTAAAGAAATGCAATAAATTCCAAATTGCATATTAACAATTAGTTATAGAACAAATTTCAAAGTTCAGTATGGGTTACAGTTCTACAATTTCAGGTTTTTCCTTCTACCTGTCCCAAAATACTGACAACTAACAAAAGTATCAATATAATGATTCAGCTTTCGCAGTCTTTTGTTAAATCCTCTCTTCTCTGTTATAATTTCCCCACCCCCTTTGATACTTCTCCAAATATTTAGGTGTATTTGGGTTTTGCCCTTTGTAACTTTTTCATTTTGGAAAAATATGTTGACAATATGGGATAAGGGGATGGATCAAGGCAATGTTCTTTGAGAGGTTCCCCCTATCTGTTTCAGGAGCTGGCTGGCTAAGGAATCATCAGGAGGTTGTAGGTTTCCAGACAGTAATCTTAGTTCATGACATTTTCTAGTATCTCAGGTTGAGATATTAGATGTTCTTAAGGTTTTAATTGCTAAAGTTTGTATAAAAATAGTCTCCAAAACAACATGTGTCAACTCTATTTGAACTGTCTTAGTTGCTGATACCTAATTTCCTTATATTTCTCTTTCCCCTTTTGGCCAGGAAGTCATTGGTAGTCCCATGGCATCAGGGTGTGTCTCATCACTTGAAGTTATGTCTCACATTGACAAGGAGACTTTCACCCCAGGATGTCATGTTCCACATAGAGGGGAGTGTAATAATTTTCCTTGTAGAGTTGGGCTAGAAAGAAAGAGTCCACATCTGATCATCAAAAGAGGTTTTCTGAAATTAACTGTTAGGCATTCCTTTAGGTAGTCTTAAGTGCTCTGCTACAGAAATAAGTTTCATGAGAGAAAACCTCAAGATCTAGGGCTTGATGTATAGACTCGGGAGTCTCTAAAGTTTGAGCTAGTATCAGGGATTTCCTTAATGGAAAAGTTTAATAGTTCAATATCATTTCTCCATTCCTTCAATGGACTTTGTTGATACTCTAATCATCTGCCTGTGCCAGTTTGAAAGTATTGTATACCCCAGCAAAGCCATGTTTTAATCCTGATACAATACTGTAGGGTCAGCCATTTCTTTTAATCATAATTCAACATTATAGGAGAGAAACTTTTGGTGATATTATCATCAGGGAGATATGACACCCAGTTATGGGTATGACATATTGAGTAGATGGGAGATATGGCTCCAGCCATTCCAGATCTTTGTTTACTGGGATCCTTTAAAAGAGGAAACATTTTGGAGATAGTCAGAAATAACAGACCTGACAGAAACTGCAGAGCATAGCTGACACTTGGAGAACAGAGACACAGATTTCTGGAGATGCTACAAGCCCAGGAGGTATTTCCATGAGATGTTAAACAAGCCAGAAGCTGGAGAGAACCAAGTGAAGCCAAGAAATGAAAGTCAGCCCCAAAGAAGTAAAGTGAAGTATCCCCACAGCAACAGAAGCTGTACACTATGGATCCCAGAGGCAACAGACCATCAGATGTTAGTCACATTACTTCCCATGCAGTAGAGGGTTCTTGATCTACTGGCCTTCCTTGAATTAAGGTACCTTTCCTGGATGTCTTAGTTTGGACATTTTTATAGGTTTAGAACTGTAAACTTGTAACTTTTTAAAAGCTGCTCTATTACTCATATATTACTTCCATCAGCTTGCAAACTAAGACACTGCCCAACATACTTCAGAATGTATCTCATTATTATATTAAACTATACAGAATTATAAGCTCTCATTCTGTTCTGGGCTTCATGTGTTTGGGTTGATTAAATAAGCTTTCTAGACAGGTTGAATTAGGTTATGTTCTCAAGAAAATTTGGGTTTTGGACAAAATAAACTTCTCTTCCTTTGATCTCATATAGTAGGTGAAGTTCTAAAATACAGACAGTATCATTCATTGCCCTTTATTCTGATTTACCATAACACTTACTAGATCAGCTTCATTCTTCTCCCTAATTGACGCCTGATCTCCTTTTGGTGTCTTTAGCAGTTTTGGTATATAGCAATCCTGACTTTCAGAGTTGCATAACTTCAACTCTGGGTTTTAGGACTCACATAGGAACCCACAGTTCTTACACATATATATCACAATATCTCAAAATCTAGAAATAACATTTGCAGCTCTAGACTAAATGAGATGGCTATAAAAGTTTAAAAGTTAGAGCTTAATTTTCTCATGAGTATTCTCTGAAAGAGTCCACACACTATTTGTTCTCTTCTGGCTTATTTTGCACCACATAATGCCCCTAAGTTTCATTCACATCATTGCATGCTCCATGACTTAATTTCTTTCTGTAGCCACACCATACTCCATCATATGTGTACACCTCAATATGCCATTTTACTTCTCATTCAGTGTACCCTTAAACTACTTATGTCCATTGGGCATCATGGATAATGTCTGTTCTAGTTTGCTAGCTGCCAGAATGCAATATAACAGAAATGGAATGGCTTTCCAAAAGGGGAATTTAATAAGTTGTTAGTTTACAGTCCTACAGCTGAGAAAATGTTCCAATTTCAAGTCTATAGAAATGCCCAATCAAAGGCATCCTGGGAAAGATACCTTGGTTCAAGAAGACCGATGAAGTTCATGGTTCCTTTCTCTGGAAGGGCACATGGCAAACACAGTCAGAGTTTCTCTCTCAGATGGAAGGGCACATGGGGAACATGGTATCATCTGCTAGCTTTCTCTCCTGGATTCCAGTTTCATGAAGCTCCCTGGGAGGTGTTTTCCTTCTTCTTCTCCAAAGTTCACTGGCTTGTGGACTCTCTGCTTCATGGTGCTGTAGTATTCTCTGCTCTCTCTGAAATATCTCATTCTCCAAAATGTTTCCTCTTTTATAGGGCTTCAGAAACTAATCAAGACCCACCCAAATTGGTGGAGACATGCCATCACCTAATCCAGCGTAATAACTACACTTGATTAAATCACATCTCCAGGGAGATGATCTGATTACAGTTTCAAACATACTGTATTGAATAGGGATTATTCTGCCTTTATGAAATGAGATTTAGATTAAAACATGGCCTTTCTAGGGGGCACATGTCTTTTCAAACCAGCACTATGTCCAATATAAACAATCCATGTCTCACATTATCCTCTTTTATTTGTACAATCAACACTCTCAAATTTAGACAATTTTCATTGCTCCAAAGAGAAAAATAACAGATAAACACACTCTTATCTAATAGAAAATCCAAACTGCCCCTTAATCGTTGTTTGTCCTCCCCAGTTACTTATCCCTAGTATTGCTGTGATGCTAGTGATATATTCCGGTTGATATAGGCCACAGCATGCTAGTAGTTTTCTCTTTGTGCCCCTCTATTACTTAGTGACTCTGTACAATTTTCATACCTTTAGGGTAGTCCATTTAAAAATGTATTTATATTTATAGTATTAATTGGTGATATACATGACTCTGTACAACCCCTTTCAATCATGATCACCTTCAATATGATAATATAACTTATACATCCACTAATGAACTGCCCTCACTTCCATCCACTTCCTTAAATTTAAGTCCAACCACATTAGCTAACAGTTCACTCATCTCTGGCTTCTGTCTATTTCTAGGTCCCCAATTGCCCAGTTTTCCCTGGAGAGCAGGGGAGAAGAAGGGGTGCTGTGCAAGAATAAGAAATGACAGACACAAGAAGTTAGTTAAGTGGGGTCAGGGGACTCAAGCTCATCAGGTGCAAGAGAAGAGCAAGAGCTTGAGCCCCAAATAAACTGGCACTCACATATTTATTATGTTCTCACATTGGAACTGCTTCAGAGAATATAATCAAAGCAAGATTATTTTGAATATCTGTCATGTCTGCAGGGCTACAAAGTTCAGTTCACAGTTCCTGTCCCAGGAACTGTTTATTTCTTATCAGAATGCTGTCCATTTAGGTCTCTTCAGGATCTTGAGTCAGCGTCCTTGAGACCACTTGTTTCAGCAGTTTTCTGCATCAGCTGAGAATGGTGTTCCAATGCTCATGCCCTCCGCTGACAGCCAATTGCTCAAGCCTTCAGATAGCTGTCTCCAACATCTTCCCCTTTTTATTTTTGTAGTGCTAGCATGACAGAGGTCAACGCAGCTGTCCTTAATTTTTATTCACATTGCTTCTTTTGGAAGTATTTCCAGACTATGCATAAAAGACAAACAAGAAGAATTAACATTACTATTAAGCTAAGAGTAAATCTTCCTAATGTTTTCAGCCATGTTAATGGATGTAGAGATTGCAGCCCTTGAGCAATCCCATTCATAACACATCAGTGCCTTCTAATAATTTTGGAACGTTCTTTTGCATTTCTAATACTCTTCCTTGAAGTTTATTAATATTTAGAGTTAAATTATCTTGATGCCCTAATAAATGTCCTTTAATTCTTTACCTCTTATGTTCACTTTTGTTATACAAATATGGAGAAATACAGAAAGATGTGATATTCCAATCACACAACAAGTGCTGTTGCATTTTAAGCAATTGAATTTTATCTCCTAACATAATTACAGTCTTTTTAAGTCATCTATATGCAGATTAATTTCCTTATCTATTTTAACCTGTTGAGTCCATATTTTAGTTGCATTTTCATGCCAATTTTTGCACATAATGTGCAGTTTGAATTTCTTGTGTTAAAGCCTCTCCAGCTGCTGCAGCTGTAGTAATGAGGGCTATGATTACAAGGATTACCATAATTAAAGTACCAATAAATTTTTTGGTATGTTTAAACATATATTGCAAAATTTTGAATAAAATGTGTATATCAGGTGAAGATTCCCATGGTCAAGTTTGGTTCACAGGAAGCCATATTCCAAGGCACCTTCTTAAAAGAAGAAAGTCTGATTTTTAGAAATAGAAGAATTAAGACAGGTAAATAATTGACAGTCAGAAATTGTATTTCTGATGACTATGAATTAAAAGTAATTGCTCCTGCTAAAATAATATGAGTTAATCACACAAGCTTGAATATAACCAGATTGATCAATTTTAATTTTAAGAGAATAGATTGACTTCATTAAAGAGTAATTTCCTTTCCAAATATTAACAGGGGTTAAAATCATGGCCAGTTTCCAAATTGCTATTTGTGGAGGACCTGAGTTAATAAAAGGAAATAAGGCTACCATTCCCATCCTATGCCACAAGACTTTATTTGTATCATTGTTAAAAATCTCAGTAGAATAATTATTCAGAGTAAACCAAGGTAACTTAACTGAACACTTTGAGTGAGAACTACAATTCTGAATTGCATACTCCTTAGGGGACCAATCCATTACAATTCCAAAGGAAGCATTAAAGAGTACTGACTTTTGTTCAGCATGGCATTGTTCCCATTGAATATTCTCTGACTCAGATGTCTATGTATATAAATTTTTACATAAAGTCAACTCATTAGGAACAGACTCAAAAGTTGATTGTTCTTTATCTACAAAGCTCATTTTAGAAAGCAAATACAATTTATTTAGAGAAATAATTTTCTTAGGAGTATAAACCTAGCCATCTTCAAGGTTCTAATTTCAAACAAGGTCTATTATGGCTTGAAAGACATAAAGGAAAGCCTTGACATGCCATCGTAGATATATGAAATTTTTCTCTCTTTTCCTTTTGGAAGTAAGGGAGACAAGAATCAACTGGTCCAGGAAGATAAGTGGAATCACTAATATAAACAGCTACAGGATTGTCCTGCCAGGTGACAGGCCTTAGTGAGGGAGGATTGAGTATGTATGCCCGGTAAGTATAATTTTCAACCTTAGTTATAGGTATATTTAGTACAATTGCAAAGATAACAGACAATATCAATTTACTTAAATGCTTATTAATGTTTAAGACAAGGTGACTTATGGATATTTCAACCATGGTCACTGAAGTAACAGACAAATTAAATGTATTTCTTTCCTTGTCTGACTCCTTAAGAGTTTCTCAGCTTTCTGTGCTAATTTTATTTGCCCCTATGATGGTGGCTTAGCTTGTTGGGTGCAGGGTATTACCATACATAGCTTCTTCTGCAGTTTCCTGCTCATATCTTGGCTTGATTCTTCTAGAAGGGATCCAGAACAATGGCTGTGCATCACCTGCAGAAATGTCACCATATCCTTTTCACCACACTTTCGCCTATCCAGGATTCCATTCATTTGTATTTAAATCTTTCCACTAAATACATTGTTGTAAAAATTGTTCATGTAATACCTTTGACCAATGTTTTCCTGCAGCTGTTTCAGAAACTTCTCCTCTAATGTTGAAAAAAATTAATGGTATCATAGTTTGGCTACATTGATTTCTAGGAGTATGAAAGAATATCTCCCTGTTTCCCCCTTTTTGTTTTTGAAATTATGTTTTGAGTGTTTAATGAGCCCTTTCTATAACAGCTTGATCTTCTGGGTTATATAGGATTACTGTTACATGTTTTATGTTCCATAATTGGAAAAAATACAGAACCTTTTTAGATATATAGGCTGGTCCATTATCTATTTTTATTTGTGAAGGAATTCCCATATGTCCAAAACATTCCAGAAAATGGGCAATAACATGTTTAGCTATTTCTTCACTTAAAGGAGAAGCTACAATATAACCAGAGTAAGTATCAATAGAAATATGAACATAAGCCAATTTTCCAAATGAGAGGACATGTGTTTTAACATCAGTTTGCTAGATTTTATTTGATTGTAAACCCATGGAGTCATTCCGGATGTGAATGTTATAGAATGTAAGGGACAGGGAGGACAGCGTTGAATAATTTGTTGAGCCTGAGTACTAGTTAAATGAAATTTTTGTTGTAAGCCTTTACAATTTCAATGTGTAAGATCATGTCATTTGGAGGCTTCTGCAGTTCCAATTAATGATTTATCAATTCTATCATTACCTTTCACCAACACACCTGATAATTGTGTATGAGATTGAATATGAACAATGTAAATTTTATGAGTACATTGTTGGATAGTACTTTGTGGTTGTTCAAATAATTGACCTAATTCAGAGCTGTCAGTGTTTAAATTAACTTTTTCAATATTATAAGTGACAGTAACAAAATACTGTGAATCTGTTACAATACTGAGTGAATTTGGTTTATCTCATATTAATTGAATAATTGCTGCTAATTCCACTTTTTGTACTGAAGTACACTTAGTGTCCCACATTTTTGTATCTGGTCCATAATATCCAGCTTTTCCTGATTTATTGGTATAAGTAAAATAAGTATCAGCATTTTTAAGGGTGTGTCACTGATTATTCTAGGCAAAAAGGAAATGAGTTTGTCCCATATACATAGGCAGATTCCTGTGTTAAGGGAAAACCATTCATCTTTTTTTCCTGCAGAATAAAACCCACAGGAAAGAGTCCACAGAAGGTCAGAGGCTGCTACACTCCACGAAGTTTTCCTTCTGGCCTTGGTGTTTCTTGCTTCTTTCTGGTCCCCAGGGTGATAATTTCCTCCAAGAGTTCCTTCTTCCAAGCTCCTTCATTTCTTGTATACAATATGACTTGATTTAAGACTTTTCATAATTTTTCTTCCATCATTTATGGAAGGCGAGGATAAGCCTGCCTTCAAGGTATCTACAAATGTCCCATCTTTGGAGGTGGGAAGGGGCATTTTTAGTGCTAGAGAAAGTTAGAGATTTTATGAGGGCACAAGGAATAGAGCTCTGTAACTGAAACGGAAAGTTTTCCATCATTTACACAGCACAGGGCTGAAAACTGTATTCTGTGATAAGAAGGTTAAGCTTGTGTGCTCCAGAGTAAGTGCAACTTGTAGGAGAAAGTGGATACTCCACACTTCGCTGTTCAGATCGTTGGCTTCCTAAACAGCAATGGTGGGATTAAGTGTTATTGAAGGGTCAAGTGAGGATTACAAAGGTGTAAATTTGATCTCATCTATTAACATAGGGCCTGGACCATGAGATCTGATTAAATCAAGATAACTCCTTTCTCCATCAACCAGATCCTTAGAATATTTCCCACCCACTGCCAAACACTGCTTGAACCCTCCTTGAGGGAGGGTCCCCTAATCCTGGATGGGTGGACTTCTAAGTGCTCCACCCACCTGTTTGTATATAAATATGCCAATATCATGCTCTCTTACCACATTATCAGATGCAAGAGTGTCTGTGGAGAGGAGCCTGGGAGACCTTCCTCAGTGACAATGAGGACCTGCTTACTCCAGGTAAGCTGGGACAGGGGATGCCATGGGTGTGGGAGCTGGAGTGTGGTGGGGGTCTTGACATCCCCAGTGCCTGCTCTGTGCTGAGGATGAGATTCCACCTCTGTCATTGTTAGGTTCATGTGTCAACGTGGCCAAGTGGTGGTACCTGTTTGTCTGGTTGGGCGAGTGCTGGCCTGTATGTCACAATGAGGACATTTCATAGAATTAGACCATGATCACATCAGCTGCATCCACAGTTGATTTCATTTGTAATCAGCCAAAGGGGAGTGTCTTCTGCAATGAGTGAAGCTTAATCTAATCAAGGGAAGCCTTTTAAAGAGGATTCAGAAGAGACGGGCTCTATTCCTGCTTCAGCTAGTGAGCCTCTCTTTTGGAGTTCATCCAGACCCTCCATCGGAGTCGTCAACTTCACAGCCTGCCCTGCGGATTTTGGGTTCTGCATTCCTGCGGTCATGTGAGACACTTTTATAAATTTTATATTTGCAAGTGTTCACTGTTGATTCTGTTTCTCTAGAGAACCCTAACTAATACAACCCCCCAACTGAATGTAAATTGGGTTGGGCTCATCTCAAATAACAAGGTCTTTATTATGGTTTCTGGTTCCTCAAAGAGCCTTGTCCAGAATCACCCAAAATCTTGCTAAATATACCAATCTCAATGTCCTTCAAGGTCCTGAGGAGTTAGATGAGGAGTTACTAATATCTGCATCTGAAAAAGTGCCTTGAGGAGACAGGCCTGAAGTCAAATGTGAAACCAATTTCCAGGATGTCTCAGTGAGGGTGAGGTTGTGTAGAATTGTGATAAGTAGAGTGACTAGAGCTATGTACCCCAATATTCGGGTATTAAAATTCTTTGAGTGGGCTGATGGCTGAGGTCTGCCTAGGAGATAACCTTGAAGTACATCTGGAGAAAAGTGTCAAAGAGGGAATTCAATGTACATAAGAAAAGGAAGGAAAGAGAGAGCTCCAGAGAGCTTGGTGCTGGTAGAAGCCAGAGCTGCAAGCCATAACTGGTCCTTATGCTGAGAACAGCAATCCTGGAACCATTTTAAGTGAGAGTGTAGTGATTAGATCTGTATCATGGGAAAGCAGATTGATGGAGATCTGAGTGGATGCTGAGGGTCTCAGCAGTTGGAGGTTGGTGTTGGCATCCAGGTGGTGTGTGCCTTCACTGTAGTGTGTGCTTTCACGAGGTGTGTGCTTTCACTGTAGGCTCCTCAGTGTGGTGAGTCTGGGGTATTGTTAGCCACCAACTGGCTAGTACCTTAATGTACCAGACCCTAAGCTAAGAACAGTTTCTCTTCCTCAGTAAATCTTCTCAACTGTCAGGGGTTCCATGGTCATGAGTGGGGGAACAGAATTTTGGTGAAGGCAGCCAGAATTAGTCCTCTCTCCAAATTCACCCATAGGCTTCCTCACATCTGGGGACATGGGATATCTGCCTCCAATGACCTCTGTCAGCCAATTTTTAAATTTTTCTAGACAAATGAAGCACAGAGGTCATCTTTTTCACTCTGAAGTTCCTGGATTAGTATGAAGATCTGCATTGTTTTCATAACGAGGTAGTTGATTCTATGATTTGTCTCCTTTACACATTTTTACATTGGGCATTCATTTTGCTAGGTTTGAATATACAGGTTTATGGGAGCTATTAACATTTGACTAAACTTTTTCTGGCTTTTAACCAATCATC
This sequence comes from Myrmecophaga tridactyla, assembly GCA_004026745.1. NCBI lineage: Eukaryota > Metazoa > Chordata > Mammalia > Pilosa > Myrmecophagidae > Myrmecophaga > Myrmecophaga tridactyla. Next base: position 17,269 of record PVIY010009470.1, on the reverse strand, counting down.
AGAAGCACATTCTAAGCTGAATATGTTAAATTCTTCTATAATCTCTTCTCATAGTTTCTGTTTTATTATTATTTTTACTTTTAATACACATGTGTTTACTAGCTGCCAGAATGTGATATACCAGAAATGGAATGGCTTTTAAATGGGTAAATTTAATAAGTTGCTAGTTTACAGTTCTGAGGCTGTGAAAATGTCCAAATTAAAGAAAGGCTCTAGAAATTCCCAATATAAGACATCCAGGGAAAGATACTTTGGTTCAAGAAGGCTGATGATGTTCAGGGTTTCTCTTCCAACTGGAAAGGCACATGGTAAGCTATCATTGGTTAGATTTCACTCCAGGCTTCTTCTTTCATGAAGCTTCCCCAGGGGTGTTCTCCTTCATCTCCATAGATCTCTGGCCATAAGGGCTCTGTGAATCTTTCAAAAAATGCTTGCTTCTTCTAAATGATCCCAGAAAACTAATCAAAACCACTTTGTGTGGGTGGCATCACATCTTCCTCTATTAAAAAGTTAATACCCACAATTGGGTGAGTTATGTATCTGTGTAGACAATCTAATCAAGTTTCCAACATACAGGGCTGAATAGGGTGTAAAAGAAATGGTTGCTCCCACATGATTGGATTAAAATTAAGGTGAGGCTTTTATGAGGTACATAAATCCTTTCAAATCATGACACACATGCACATAGAAAATTATCCAAGCCTGTACCCTTACATCCTCTATTCACATTAGGAATTAGATTATTACCCACATGCAGAAGTCCTGCTTAGGCACTCATCCCAATCCCTTTACCCTCTCCTCTCAAAATATAAGCACAACTTTGATGTATTAAAAATGTGAAATGGTTTTACTTCTTTCTTGGCTATTTAATCAAGTTAAATATTCTATATTAATTTGTGGCTGACTTTCTCACTAACATTTGAATTATGCGGTTCATCTATGTTACAAGTAGAGTAGTTAGTGTCTGTTATTTGGTGACATAATCTATTGTATAAATATATCACCATTTATCCATCCTACTGTTGTAGAGGTTTGCATTCTTTTCCAGTTCAGGCCTCTTACAAATAATGTTGCTGTAAACATTTTTGTAGGTATTTTGGTGCACATATATGCTAATAATTCTGATGGTTATAAAACTTGGAGCAGAAACTTTGGTCATATGGTATAAGTATGTCAAAGTTATTTGATAATGCAAAATAGTTTTCTAAAGTATTAGTAAAACCTAAGTTCTCTCCAGCTTTTTATGAGCATTTCAGTAATACAACTTGTTCACCAATAATCTTTAAATTTTGACATTTAAAATTTCAGTTTAGGGTCCCTAGCAATCATACCTAGGTTTCTGTAACCTATACAGGGATTGAAATCACTAAATCAATCATACCTTTTATAACTGGTTTGTTTCTACTTCATATTTGGTCTAATGATCCCATTTTAAATCTTAGGGTGTTTACCAGGACCCATCCACTTTGGGGTGCCTGAACACTAGGGTTTCTTCCCTGAGGTTCACTCAGCCTCCCATCTTTAGGAGTCAATCCTTACTTTGAAGGAGAATATCTGCTCCTGGGCTCTCCTCTTCCCTGGACTCAGTCCTCACATAGACTTAATAATGACTTGAAAGAGTAATTGTTGTGTTTGTATTTGTGCTTGTGTGTGTGTGTGTTTCCCAAGTTTTTTTCATGTTAGAATCTTGATCTGCATTTTCATTTTATAGATCATGTGAAAATCTATTTCCAGGTTGGCAGGTTGGCAGGGTCCTCAGAGTAAGTCTAGCCAGACCATCATCCATCCACTTATGTACATAGTTTGATATATCCAACAGTTTAGAAGCTTATATGAGATAAACAGACCATTGTACATTATGAATTCAAATTCAGTGGTGTCAGGAAATCTACTCTGCCAGATAATTTTATTATTTCCCTCCTAAGAGATTGAGATGCTTAAAGCTTGGATTTTTTATCCTGTTTACTTGAGGTCCAAGTTGAAGATGTTGGAGAACTTTTCCAGGGTACCAAATGAGTAGATGTCAAAGGCTGGAATCAAACCCAGGTCCCAGTGATCTGGTCCCAAATCCCATACTCTTCCCATAGTCCTATGCATCTCCAGAGTAGAGGCTTTCAACATAGATGGATTGGTATGGTGGAGAGAAAAATCAGTGGTGCCTTCAAGTGTGGCAGTGAGCAGGGCCATGCATTTTATAGGATTTTCCAAATTGAAGAATATTTTCTTCAAGAAAGACCTTGACAACATCACTGCTTTCCTGCCCAAGAGCTTGAATTCATATCCTCTGAATTGTCAAAGGATAGAAGCATGGTTTTCAGACTAGTCTGTGATTGGCTGTAGTTTGTGAGCTGAGCTCCCCTTGGCACTTAACTCAGCTAGAGAACTCATTGCCCCTAATTGACAATTGTCCTTAATTTCTTCTCACTGGAGATAACCCATAGTGCACAACTCTCTTGAAGAAAGCCCTCAGTCCAGACTTTCATTCACAGACCAATGGCCTTTGCAGCATCCCTGCCAGAACTCCAGATAGGAGCCAGATGCCCCATCTGCCTGGATTTCCTGACAGACCCTGTCACCATCAAATGTGGACACAACTTCTGCCATTCCTGTATCCAGCAGACCTGGGAGAATCTACAGGACAACCCCCATTGCCCTGTCTGTAGGCACCAATGCCAAGAGTGGCACTTCAGGAGCAATGCCCAGTTGGGAAAGATGAGTGAAATTGTCAAGCTTCTCCACATCACCATAGGCAAGAGGAAGAGTCAGGAAGAGACATGCTTGTGCAAGCAACACAGTCATGTCCTGACCTTTTTCTGTGAGGAGGATAAAGTGGTGCTGTGTCCTCTGTGTGTTCAGTCCCCTGACCATCAGGGTCACCACGTGAGGCCAATAAAGGAGGCTGCTTCTCACCATAGGAACAGACTTCACAGTTATATTATGTCCCTGAAGAAACAAGTGGCAGACCTGGAAAAGCTCACAGCCATGCATGACAGAAATCTATCAAAACTGAGAGAGAAGGTAGAAACCAAGAGGCAGAAATTATTCTCTGAATTTGAGCACCTAAATCACATATTAGAATGTGAGCAAGAGGCACTTCTTTCAAGGTTAGCTGATGAAGAGAAGAAAATTCAGCATAAACTCAATGAAAACGTAGCATCATTTTCAGAGTATATCTCCACACTCAAAAGTTTGCTAACAGAGGTTGCAGAGAACAAGTGTGATATCAGAAGTGAAATTACTGGCAGACATCAAGAGTATCCACCATAGGTATCAAAACCATAAATCTCCCATCCCTTATTCTTTCCAGTTAAGGAAAGAAGGACTGAGTCTTCCTCTGCAATATACAGCTCTGCAGAAAATTAAACGGAAATTTACAGAAGATGTCATGCTTGATCCTGAAACAGCACATCTGAATCTGCTTGCCTGTGACGATAAAAATTCTGTGATATTTGTGAAGAAAAAGCAAAGGCTTCAACCTAATCCAAAGAGATTTATGATTGACCTGGCTGTACTGGGTTCTGAAGGGTTTGATTCTGACAGACATTATTGGGAGGTCCAAGTGGGTGACAAGCCTGAATGGAGTGTGGGGGTTTGTAAAGATTCCCTTCCCAGGAAGGGACAGCAACTCTTAACAGGACAGAATAGAGGCTGGACAATCCAGCTGTTGTATGGAGTCTATGTTGCAGAAGGCACTGCTCCAATCACTATTCCATTAACAGAAAAGCCCAGAGGAATTGGCATTTATCTGGACTATGAGTTGGGTGAGATTACATTTTACAGTTTGAATGAAAGGTCTCATATCCATTCCTTTACTGACAGATTTTCTGAAATACTCAAACCTTCCTTCTGTATTGGGCATGATTCTAAACCTCTTACTATCTGTGCAGCAACAGATGACCAGTTAGAAAGTACCTGTATGGTTGTCTCACTGCTGCATTGTCTTTCTGTAATTTCTGGAGAGTAGGGAGAACAGTGCACAACTATCCATGAATTTAGCACTAAAAACATTTTAAAAACGCTTCTATGACTTAAACACAAAGTTGTTTCAGCTAATCATTGTTTCAATGGTTGTTGTTGGAACTACAGATCTTTTGGGTATAGTTATGTAAATTGTTTCTGGAATTGCAATATTAGAGTGGACAGAACTGTAGATTTTCACCTCTAATAAATACATTGTGGGTATGTATAGATGTGTTCTGAACTTACATATATATATGTTTTAAAAGTATCTTAAAATTGTGGAAAGAATTTGGACAGACAATTCACTGTGAATCTCTCAGGTTTTTGTACATGTTGTGAAAGGAGAAGCTGACTGATCTACCCTATCTTTTCAAGGTTGATTACACTGGGAGCAGTCTTGTAATGTTAATAATGTACTTCCATCTGGAGTAAAGGGTAAGTTTGTTTAATGTAGTGTAAAATAAAACTTATCTTCCCCCTCCAAAGCAAATGTCAGCTGATTTACTGCTCATTATAAGGGATTTGGGTTTTGCTAATTACCAGTGGTGTGTCCTAAGTCAAAGTGTCATAGAAAACATCTAGTTAATGCTTATTTTTCTTAAAATGTCTATCTTTCTAAAACCCATATCTCTGGCAACAACTTCAGGGGCATAACTTCTATCATGCATTCTAAGGACCTGTCCAAATACAAAAATCCCAATAAGTAACAAAGATTAAACATACAGTGACTCCATCATGTATGCAGAGTATCTATTAAGTCCTCCATGTCCAGGTGAAGTTTTCCAGTTGGGTCACTTTTGCTATATGCAATTTCACTTGACAACAAAACTGACCTGCCACTCTGAGGTTCCTACTAGAGGAACAGAGGTAGGTCACTAAGTGAAATTAAATTAAGATAAAAATAGCTGCACAATAGGAGTGTTTTGTTTCCCTTCATAAAAGCAAATATCATTATGATATACACTTGCATATAATAAACTAGATTTTTTATAAAAAATTTGGTAATTTCTGACAAATGATAGATTCATGAAACCATCACCACAATCAAGATAAGAAAAATTCTGTCACCCTCCAAGGCTTGCTTGTGCCTCTTTTAGGCAGTCTTTTCCTCCTTACCGCCCAACTTCCCAGTCCCCAGGTAACTGTGTTGATAGCATTGGTTTATATTTTCTAGAATCCTGGCTTAGTGATATAATACACTTTATGCTCTTTGAGAGCAATTAATGATACCTTGTTAGGAGCTGGGCAAGATCCAAACCCAGGTGAATCCACTCCAACTCGCAGCAGATTCCCTTACCCACGTATTTTTCTTAGTTCTACCTTTTAACTCTTGTTCATACATCATATAAAATCCATGTTTCTCCTTTGAAGTACATGATTTATTTTGAGGTGCAATAGCAAATGTAATTACCAAGTCAGATAATACAATGATAGTTCTCTAAATTATTTGTGGGTGATATGAATGAATAGAGAGAATGATATGGGAAGATGGAAATGTAACAGAAAAACCCTGTGGAGTTGAAAAGTTATGCAGTGTAGTATTTACTTTCCACTTATGTATTTCTGTATTACCTCACATATCTGCTACATAGATTCAATTTGATGTTTCTGTGAAGAACTTGAAACAGCACATATAAAATGTGAATTCAGTAAATGATGTCTATGCTTAGAAAACAAATTAGAGAGCCAAATACATTGTAAGATACCATCTAGATTAGTGTATACTTGCAGGTTATTCAGTAAGCACCCACAGTATTTATATTTCCCTTTAAGACTTTTCCTTGGCAACATATTTTAAAATAGGATGAAGTATAAGGGACATCATAGTAGAAAATAATAGAAAACAGCACTTGTAGCATACATAAGTTGCTCTTATTTCAAGTTATGTGAAGGAGAATGTTCTATACCTATACACATATAAATCATTTAAATGTTTGATTTTATACACAAACTATTTAGGAAATTGAAGAAATCATTAGTTAATAGACAGATGATAGGGATAGAAGATGTTGTGTACCCATTCTACATAATGAAAATTTTCTAAAATATTTCTCTTTAAAACCTTTTATATTAGACCTGTCTGGAGAGCAGTCATGTGTGTAAATTAAATGAAAATTCTGCTCTCCTCTGAGTAGATGGCTTCCATATGAACATGAGGTAAAGTCCACATTCTGTTATTCCCCTCTCCCTCTGCACTGTAACACCTTTGTGGGGGGGCTGTTTATTTGTCTTCCAGGCCTCTGGCTAACATGCAACCACTGTAAGCACTCAACAAATTTGTTGAAATAATATATGAATGAAATAATCTGTCAATGGATAGGAAGTCAAGTAGATATTCTATAACTTAAGATAAAGTCCCTAAGAAAAATCAGGCCTAAAGATGCAGATCCAAAGGTTATCATAACTTACTTAGTGGCTTAAACTTTGTACCACAGATAAATTATTTAAACCACATCTCCAGGTCCTCCAAAAGTATAATTTTGGTGCATTATGCCCAGGAGATCTGTTGCCAACCTGACTTGATGGTTCCCATCCAGAGCCCTGCTGTCAACTTCTCAAATTCTCTTATACAGCCTCCAACATCCATAGTTAACATAGAGGAAGGAGAGACATTGCTAAAGGGAGTTTGTCTGCTAATTGTTTATCTGTGGAAGTGAAAGATTATATGAATGAGTTTGGGATTCCAGAAGAGACAGCTAAGGATGGATTCGGAAACATATGCTTTTTGAGGAAGAGAGAATATAAAAATGACCTAAGAAATAAGTGTCATGGTCATGTTCATGTGTCAACTTGGCCAAGTGGTGGTACCTGTTTATCTGGGTGGGCAAGTGCTGGCCTCTCTGTTGTGATGAGGACATTTCATAGAATTAAATCATGGTCATGTCAGGTGCATTCACAGCTGATTCCATTGGTAATCATCCAAGGGGAATGTTTTCTGCAGGGAGTGATGTTTAATCTAATCACTGGAAGCTTTTTTAGGAGGATTCAGAAGAGAAAGACCCCTTTCCTTCTTCAGCCGGCAAGCCTCTCCTATGTAGTTCATCCAGACCCTCTATCAGAATCGTCAGTGTCACAGTCTGCCCTGAAGATTTTGGACTCTGCATTCCCACGGTTACATGAGGTACTTTTATAAATTTTATATATGCATGTGTTTCCTTTTGATTCTGTCCCCTAGGGAACCCTAACTAATACAACTTTGTACTGGGAATGGTTCTTAAGAAACAGGATCCTAAAAATGGGTTTTTTTTAATGGTTTTCTACTCTGACTAGGACTCAAAAGCACTAAAGACTCTGATTCCTATAATCATAATGACATTGCCAATCCATGGAGTGAGTTGGCAAGAGAGATAGTCAAAATATCACCATTCAATTCTCTTTATTCTTCACATGTATGAAGCCAGGCTCTGGGGGATAATATTTTTGATATCTTTACAGAGCTTTGTGGAAATAAGAGGTATAGAGATATTGGTTGATTGTTGTTAGATACACTGGATACATTAACGGGTGAAAGGGATGGGCTTAATGCTTCAAACAAGAAGCTTAAACACCGTCTGACAGATGTAGACGAATCTATGAGTATCCTGAAGGAAAATCTTATTTCCTGTAGCTGTAGACTTGAGATCTCTGAAAATCAGACTCAGAATCTTAGAATGTTAGAGTAGCAACTTTACAAAGGAAACTGAAATCTCAATCTTTCATTGTGTCTGCTGTTAAAGTGAGGGCATTGATTGAAAAGGAGTGGGACCCTGAAAAATGGGATGGTGACATATGGATTGATAATTATGTCAGGGGGTGAGGTTGAAATCCTAGATCATGCTAAGCCTTCTCTAGATAATCCTATAATAGTTTGCCCTGAGGACATAACCACCCCAACTCCAGCCTGCCTTGAGGAGTTGGCCACCCAATTTCCTCCTGAAGCCATTAGCCCTAGAGTGATTAATCCTGTTTCACCAGATGAAACTGCAAATGAAGTCCTGAAGCAAATGTCTTGGAAGATATTTCTCATTTTTTTTCATGACCCACCCCCACCATGCCTCCTTTCTTCAGACCTATAACCTGACTAAAGTCCCAAAAGGCCCCTAAAGGTGAGGTACAAAGTATCACACATGAGGAGGTATGTTATACTCCTAAAGAACTGTGTGAATTTTCCAATTTATATACATAGAAATCAAGGGAATATGTGTGGCAATGGATTTTAAGAGTGTGGGATAATGATGGTAGGAATATAAGGCTGGATCAGATTGAACTTATTGATATGGGCCCATAAAGCAGAGATTCCGCATTCAATGTTATAGCTCAAGGGTTTAGAAAAGGTAGTAACAGTTTGTTTGGATGGTTGGTTGAAACAAGGGTCAAAAGGTGGTCGACATTACCTGCAGTTGAAATGCCAGAACTGTCCTGGTATAATGCAGATGAGGGGATCCAGAGGCTTAGAGAGATTGGAATGTTAGAGTGGATTTATCCTGCAAAGCCTGCTCTTACACCCCAGGAATGTTCAGAGGATACACCTTTCACCAGAACAGTGAGAAATAAATTTGTGAGACTAGCGCCATCATCCCTGAAGAGCTCTGTAGTTGCACTTCTCTGTAGGTCAGATATTACAGTGGGAACTGCTATCACTGAGCTGGAATCCTTAAACAAAATGGAGATGATGGGATGCTGAGTTGGCAGAAGCCAGGTGGCAGCACTCAATGGCCAAAGATAGGGTAGATATGGCTATTATAAAAGACAGCAAACTCAAAGTGGACATCAAAATCATCGGACTCATAGAGATTTGTGGGATTGGCTAGTAAATCAAGGGATACCTAGAAATACAATAGAAGGGCAGTCTACTAAATTCTTGTTCGAGCTGTATAAACAAAAGAATTCTAGGTCAAGTAAACAGAAGTCTAACCTGAATTACAAAAGCACAGAGTCATGGCCTCTTATTGAATTTCCAGACTTGAGACAGTTTACAGACCCAGAGCCCATTGAATTAAGGGGAAGTCAGGTCCCTTTGGAGGAGAACCGTGTTACACTGCCACAAATAATCTTCCTCCAAGCCTTCCCCAAGGAGACCGATGGCCTTTTAACAGGGAACTGTACACTGGGGAAAAAGAAATGATCAGATATTTGTGGGTTATTAGACATTGGTTCAAAAGTGACATTAATTCCAGGGGACCCAAACTGTCACTCTGTTCCACCAGTCAGAGTGGGGGCATATGTAGGCCAGATAATCAATGGAGTTTTAGCTCAGGTCCGTCTCACAGTGGGTCAAGTGGTCTCTGGATCCATTCCGTAGGTATTTCCCCAATTCCAGAATGTACAATTGAAATAGGCATACTGAGCAACTGGCAGAATCCCCACATTGGCTCTCTTACTCATGCAGTGGGGGCTATTAGGGCGGGAAAGCCCAAGTGTAAACCACTAGAACTGCCCCTACCTAGCAAAATAGTAAATCAAAAGCAATACCGGATTCCTGGAGAGATTGTAGAGTTGCCACTCTTAAGGACCTGAAGGATGCAGGAGTGGTGATTCCTAACACATCCCCATTCAACTGTCCTATTTGGCCTATGCAGAAAACAGGTGAGTCTTGGAGGATGACAGTGGGTTATTGTAAACTCAGCCAGGTGGTAACTCAAATTGCAGCTGCTGTTCCAGATGTAGTATCATTGCTTGAGCAAATCAATACATCCCCTGGAACCTGGTATACAGTTATTGATCAGGCAAATGCTTTTTTTCTCAATAGCTGTTTGTAAGGACCACCAGAAACAGTTTGCTTTCAGCTGACAAGGTCAGAAATATACTTTCACTGTCCTACCTCAGGGGTATAAGAACTCTCCAGCCCTATTTCATAATCTTTTCTGCAGGGACCGTGATCATTTCTCTTTCCCACAAGACATCACACTGGTCCATTATATTGATGATATCATGTTGATTGGACCTGGTGAGCAAGAAGTAGCAACTACTCTAGACTTACTGGTAAGGCATTTGCATGTCAGAGGATGGGAGATAAATCCAACAAAAATACAGGGGCCTTCCACCTCAGTGAAATTTCTGAGCATCCAGTGGTGTGGGGCATGTCAAGATATCCCTTCTAAGGTGAAAGATAAATTGCTGTATCTGTCCCCTCCTATGGCCAAAAAGAGACGTAATGCCTAACTAGTCTCTTTGGATTTTGGTGAGAACATATTCCTTATTTGGGTGCGCTACTCCAGCTCATTTATTGAATGACCAGAAAAGCTGCTAATTTTGAGTGGGGACCTGAATAAGAAGAGGTTCTGCAACATGTCCAGGATGCTGTACAAGCTGTTCTGCCACTTGGGCCATATGATTCAGCAGACCCAATGGTGCTGAAAGTGTCAGTGGAAAATAGAGATGTTGTCTGGAGACTTTGGTAGGACCCTATAGGAGAATCACAATGCAGACCCTTAGGACTTTGGAGCAAAGCATTACCATCTGCTGTAGATAACTACTCTTTTTAGTAACAGCTTTTGGTCTGCTACTGAGCCTTAGTAGAGACTGAACACTTAACCATGGGCCACCAAGCTACCAGGAGACCTGAATTTCCTATCATGAGGTGGGTGTTTTCTGACCCACCAAGCCATAAAGTTGGGTGTGAACAGAAGCACTCTATTGTAAAATGAAAATGGTATATATGAGAAATGGTAAGAGCAGGTCCTGAATACACAAATAAGTTACATGAAGAAGTGGCCTAAATGCCCATAGTCTCCACTCCTGTCACATTACCTTCCCTTTTCCAGACCAGGGCTCTTGGGGAGTTCCTTACAGTGAATGGACTGAGGAAGAGAAAACTCGGACCTGGTTTACTGATGGCTCAACACGATATGCAGGTACCACCCGAAAGTGGACTGCTGCAGCACTACAACTCCTTTCTGGGGTGTCCTTGAAGAACGGTGTGAGGGGAAATCCTCCCAGTGGGCAGAACATCGAGCAGTGCACCTGGATTTTCATTTTGCTTGGAAGGAGAACTGGCCAGATGTGCATTTGTATACTGACTCATGGATTGTTGCTAATGGTTTGGTTGGATTGCCAGGGACTTGGAAACTCCACAATTGGAAAATTGGTGACAGGGAAGTCTGGGAAAGAAATATGTGGATAGACATTTCAGACTGGGCTAAAAACATGAACATATTTGTGTCCCATGTGAATGCACACCAGAGGATGGCTTCAGCAGAGGAAGGTTTTAATAATCAAGTGGATAAGATGACCTGATCTGTGGATACCAGTCAGCAGCTTTCCCCAGTAACTCCTGTCATTGCCCAATGGGCTCATGAACCAAGTCGTCATGGTGGTAAGGATGGAGGTTTTTTATGCATGGGATCAACAACATGGATTTCCAGTCACCAAGGCTCACTTGGCTACAGCCACAGCTGAGTGACGATTCTGCCAGCAGCAGAGACCCACACTCAGCCCCCAATATGGCACCATTCCCCGAGGTGACCAACCAGCTACATGGTGGCAGGTTGATTACATTGGACCACTGCCTTCATGGAAGGGGCAACAGTTTGTTCTAACTGGAATAGAGACGTGCTCTAGATATGGGTTTGCTTTCCCTGCATGCAATGCTTCTGCCAAAACTACCATCCATGGGCTTACAGAATGTCTTATCTGTCATCATGCTATTCCATACAGCATTGCTTTTGATCAAGGAAAATATTTAACAGCAAATGAAATGCAGGAATGGGCACATGCTCATGGAATTCTCTAGTCTTATCATGTTCCCCATCATCAAGAAGCAGCTGGATTGTTAGAACGGTGGAATGGCCTTTTGAAAACTCAATTATTGTGCCAAATAGTTGGCAATACCTTGAAGGACTGGGGTAATGTTCTCCAGGAAGCTGTATAAGCTCTGAATCAGCATCTGCTAAACTATGCTGTTTCTCCCGTAGCCAGTATGTATTGGTCCAGGAACCAAAGGGTGGAAATGGGAGTGGTACCACTCACTATTACTCCTAGTGATCCACTAGGGAAATTTTTTCTTCCTGTCCCTGTGACCCTGAGTTCTGCTGGTCTACAGGTTTTAGTTCCAAAATGGGGAGTGCTTTCATCAGGAGGAATAACAATGATTCCATTGACCTGGATTTTAAGACTGCCAACTGGTCACTTTGGGCTACTTATGCCACTGGATCAACAAGCCAAGAAGGGGATTATATTATTGTCTGGGGTTATCTACCCTAACTATCATGGGAAGTAGGACTGCAACTACACAATGGAGGTAAAAAAAAAAAGGTTTTCTTGGAATATAGGAGATCCCCTAGGAAGTCTTTTAGAACTACCATGCCCTGTGATTAAAATCAATGGAAAACTCCAACAACCCAATCCAGGCAGGACTATCAATGGCTCTGAAACTTCAGGAATGAAGGTTTGGGTCACCCCACAAGGCAAAGCCAGCTGAAGTGCTTGCTGAGGGTAAAGAGAACATGGAATGGGTAGTGGAAGAAGATAGTGATAAATATGAACTTTGACCACGTGATCAGTTGCAGAAATGAGGACTGTAATGCTGTTTGTCCAAGTTATACTATTTGAGTTGTAAGATATCAAGTTTAAGAATGAATATTACCCAAGCATTTGCACCATATTCAGGAGAGATTTAATGTGTTTCCAGTTATATGGAGGACAGTTGATTATCGAAGTTTAAAGGAAAAATGTGTGTTTTATTGTTTTTTATTTAAAAATTAGGTATGGTTTAAGGTGCTATGTATAGCTGCCAAGTTGACAAGGGCTGGACTGTCATGGTCAGGTTCATATGTCAACTTGGCCAAGTGGTGGTGCCTGTTTAACTGGTTGGGCAAGTGTTGGCCTGTCTGTTGTGATGAGGACAATTCATAGAATTAAATCATGATAATGTCAGCTGCAATCACAGCTGATTCCATTTGTAATCAGCCAAGGGGGGTGTCTTCTGCAAGGAGTGGTGTTTAATCTCATTACTGGAAGCCTTTTAAGGAGGATTCAGAAGAGACTGGCTCTTTTCCTGCTTTAGCCTGTGAGCCTCTCCTGTGTAGTTCGTCCAGAACCTCTATTGGAATCATCAGCTTCACAGCCTGCCCTGTGGATTTTGGACTCTGCATTCCCACTGTATGTGAGACACTTTTATAAATTTCTTATTTGCAAGTGTTTCCTGTTGATTCTGTTTCTCTAGAGAACCTTAACTAATACAGAAGGCTTGAGAGAGACTACCCTTAGGACTTAATTGTTATTGAATGGAATAATCAAATCTTGAACCTAGAGTTCAGAGTAATCTGCAAATCTAAAATCAATCCTAAAATAAGGAAGGAAGATGCAAATATTTTGCAAAATTTCTTGAATCATGTGTTATGCAAAATTTCTATTATTTAAAAATAAAATGTTCCTAGTGTCAGAATAGAGTTAAATTTAGCTTTCACACTAAATGACATGGAGTGGAAACATGAAAAGAACTAAACAAAGGGCTGCAAAATCAGCTCAGGCCCGTCACACAGACAGGGATTGGGATCAAATCCTTATATGAGTGAAAACAAGTCTAAGCAAGTAATGACCAGTGTCAGTGGTTTATAAAACATAATTAAAAGTGGATACGGTTGGTTAGTTAGAGTTCTCTGATAGGCTATAACTTCTAGAGTATTCAATCAGTGGAGAAACAGGGGAGGGACCTGCATGTTAGGTTTATGGAATAAACGCTAGTGCTTTCAGTCACTCAGTGCAGAGGCCACCATATTTTGGTCATTTACCCATTCCACAAGACAGTGAATAAATTCTTCTCTCTGCAATCAGGGAAGTTTTTATTCTCTTTCAGACATGGCTTTCTTTCCAATAGCTTTGCAGGCTTGTTTGGGATCTAAGGCTTTGGAAGAAGACCTCTGGGGAGGACAAATGGAAGGTGCATCCTGCTGATTGAGCAATCTTGGACTCTGCCCATTTGGCGCCAGCTTCTGACAGTTATAAAGACCCTAGACTGGATGCTTAGATATGCAATTGTGAACAAGGAAAGGGGAAGGAAATCTGCCTCACAGTGACCAGGCAACTCTGTGCATAACCCAAATTAAGAAAAAAAGAGTCTATTACATATAGTCTTGGTGGTCAGAAATTACGATGAGCTTGAGGTAGAGTTTCCATTTTCCATGTATGAGATGTGAGATATGTTGTGTGATGTGAGTGGTGAATCCAATCCTTGGTTCTCTTCTTTCATGAGTGGGGTGCGGGGAGCAGGAGATAGACTAAGACAAATGGTACTAAGAGAAAGGAACACAAACAACATTCAGAAAAGGTAATGGAGACAGTTGGTCAAGTAAGGGTCAAAAGATAAGGGGGTTCTTATACACTCTCCCAGACACATTCCCCTAGAAAATCCATTAAGGAGAATGTTAAAACAATGGACTGATAGTGATCAGAACAAGAGAAAAGACAAAAAGAGAATGATTAAATATTGTTGTAACACTGGGGAAAAAGAAAGCATTTTGTTGCCCAACATAGTCTGGCTAAAATACAGGACAGATTAGGATTGATTTGGGCTCATTTCATGCTTTATGTTAATAAAAAGAAGCCCTTCTCCAAAGAGTCTGATTATGCTATATGCTGGCTAGAGAGAAGGGGAACACCTGTTTATCCTATAAAGGCAAAAAACCCAGGACCAAAACCTAAATCTTTAAAACCTAAAGCCTGGGGGGGGGTGTATGGGTATTTCAGTGGTAAAATTCTTGCCTGCCATGTGAGAGACTGGGGTTTGAGTCCTAGTCCATGCACATTATAAAAAACAAACAAGCAAGCAAAACAAAGAATAAAAATGATGCTGCAATAAGGGGAAACTCACATGGAAAAATAATGAAATGTGACCTTAACACACAGCATACAAGAAAAAAAAGCAAGGTTGGAGTGATTGTGTCTCAGTGGCAGAATTCTCACTTGCCATGTTGGAAACCTGGGTTCAATCCTCGGTGCCTGCCCATGCAGAAAAAGAAAAACAGCCAAAGCCTGGGATACTTTACTGAGCGATCCCTTGCCCTGGGGCAGGAACTGGTGGACCTAAAGACCCAAAATAATTGACCTGTATTCCCATCAAGGAACCAGAGGCCAATTGAGGTCAACTTCCCCATATCTTACAAACCACCAACAATTGAGGAAGGAGTTGGAACTGTGTAAGAAAGATATACAAACTTTTCCATTTCTGGGCGCTCCTGGGGAAATAAGGATGAGAGAACATAGACCTACTAAGTCTCTATACCTCTGAGAAAAGTGACAATTTGGACAAGGAAAAATCAGTTACATAAATGCCCCATTGACGAGTACAGAAGTAAGGAGTTTCAAGGAGATGAAATCATTAATGGACAACACAGTGTGTTGAACCAAACAACCGAATCAATTTTTAGGTCCCAGTTTATATACCTGGTCCAAACATATGTCCATCCTAAATATCCTGTTTATAGGAGAGGAAAGGGGAAATGGTGAGAAAGGTGGCTATGAAAGAATGGACACCCAGACAAAGGGTAATGTCAGTAGAGCAAAAAAAATTCCCATCATAGACCGTAATCATGATAATAATAATCAAGAAAGCAGTACAAATGAAGGATCTTAAGGGGATCTCATTGTACAAGGATGAAATTGGCTCTGCCCAAATCTCAGAACTTAAGTAGGGCCTTTGAGGTGACTCAAGAAAAAGATGATACTCCTTTTGCTTACCTGCAAAAGTTGTGGGACCAGGTAAGAAAATACTCAGGAATGAACCGTGATCATCCTGTGGCTCAAGGAATGCTAACAGTTGGTTACATAAAGGGATTTTGGCCTGACTTTTAGAAAAAAATTCAGAAAGTAGATGAGTGGATGAATAAGCCACTAGAAGAGTTATTGAGAGCCTAAGAAACTGTGTGTGAAAAGGGAAAAGTAAAAGCAGAAGCAGAAGGCTAAAATAATAATGAGCACAGTCAATCGCATGGTCAAGAAGAGATTAGAGACAAAGCAGAGAGGAGGCAGGCAGAGAAGCAGTCTTGGCCAGATGAGAAAAAGTAGAAAGAGGGCACAGGACTCTGCAATGTGTTATCACTGTGGGAAACCTGGTCATTTCAAAAGGGAGTGCTCAAATTTAAAAAGAAAGGCCAGATAACACCCCTGATGAATTTTGAGGACTAGGGAAGTCAAGGGTTCCTCACCCCAAGAACCATACCAGGAGTCTTTAATAAATCAAAATGTAGGACGATATCAGAAAGAAATTATATTTTTAGTTAACACTAAGGCAGCTCAATGTTCAGTAAACCACATCCCAATGGGAGTTGAATTCTCCAGTAGTTCCATCACAGTTTTGGGAGTAAAAGAGGCAGGATTTAAAGTCCCCATTTTCAAACCTACTAACATCTGGTGGGTAGATAACCAAAGTTTGGGCCCCATGTTGAACATCCCAGAAACTGGGTATAACTTTTTGGGAAAGGACTTAATAATACCCATGGGAATGGACCTGGAGTTATAGGATGGTCAGATACAAGTTGTCTTAGCTTTGCTTACTGAAGAAGATGAAAACAGCATCCAAGAAAACATAGGTAAAGGAAAGAAGTGGGGGGTTGTAGCTTACCCAAGTCAAAATCAAAGTGAAAAGAAAGGGGAGGTGGTCAAAAACAGATCCCATCCTGTAGAGGGAGAGAAAGAAACTTCAGTTTTTGAAAACCTATATATCTCCTTTCAAGATTCTCATTCTATCTTTCCAAAAAGCAGATGGCAGTTGGAGGATAGTACGGGACCTGAGGGCAATCAACCAAATTGTTCAAGTTAGATATCCCATAGTCTCTAACCATTATACTCTCCTTAGTAGAATAGCCTACCATAATAGATGGTTCAGTGTAGTAGATCTGAAAAATGTGTTTTGAGCCTACCCCCATAATCCAGAGAGTAAAGACTTCTTTTCCTTTCAATAGGAAAATCCCTTCACTGGGAGAAGGCTGCAATATAGGTGGACAGTCCTACCCCAAGGCTTCACAGAGTCCCCTAAACTTTTTGGACAGAAATTGGAAAAAAAGTGTTAGAAAAATTTTCAATCTCATTTGAAATTACCTTTTTACAATATGAAAATGATCTGTTAATATCAGGTAAAGAAAGCAGGCAGTTGCTGAGGCTACAAAGGATCTGTTGAACTTCCTAGGAGACCACGGGTTAAGGGTATCCAAAAAATAAACCACAACTTGTGGAAAAAGTAGCTAGATACTTAGGTCATAATTATATTGCCTCTTCCTTGGACAAAGAAGGGACTAAAGAAATTCGTAGGAATAGTTGGGTATTGTAGGTTGAAGATAGATAGTTATGCCTCTGAAACTAAAGGACTATAACAAAAACTACTAGAGGAAAAGCG